>JAMPIV010015552.1:0-282222 GCA_024509875.1 Oreohelix idahoensis
AGCGTGCTTCATATGTATATGAGGCGTTTCTTTA
The DNA here is from genome assembly GCA_024509875.1 of Oreohelix idahoensis. NCBI lineage: Eukaryota > Metazoa > Mollusca > Gastropoda > Stylommatophora > Oreohelicidae > Oreohelix > Oreohelix idahoensis. Next base: position 35 of record JAMPIV010015552.1, read on the forward strand.
ATTTTCTTTTTACCCATTTTATGCTGAAGATTCTACTAGTTTTGAGTGTAAATATGTAAATTGACCTGAGACAAACACTGCGAGTTTAACATTCAAAATGATTTAATAATCCGGACGTTAATAGTTTGAATCTTTAACATATAACAGATTTTAATAATCATGGCATGTATACCTCCAACACTGTAACACTGTTTTTGTCAACATGGTTTTATTTTTAAGCACTAATGAATAATTATTTATCCAGAAAATTATTTATAACTCACTGTTCGTGTTAGGTAACTGGGAAGTTTGTAAAAGAGGTTCTAACTTTGGCCACGCTTTTTATGTGGTTATTGAGCTGTGCCTTCTGAATGGTTTAGTTCGTCTGGTAGACGTGTGAAGCGTGTTGAATTGAATCACGCTCGCTGAACTGGCCTCAATAAGGTTGTTTAGAGTTCCTAGCACCGCTTCCAGAGTGTCAGACAGTGTTTACCGAAGTTGGTACTTCTTATTGAAATGTGTCATCTAGTCTGTTGATTTCCCTAGCGTTCCATACTGTCATACTATTTTGTTTATTATTTTCCCTTTTCCTACTTTTTGCGTTCTATGACATTTACTATCAACAATTTGTGTTAGATTTTACTCGGTTTAAGTTTGTGTGTTTTGTATCTCTTTAAAATAATTTTATATGAAGTGTATACAGCGAAGAGACTACTCAAACTTGTCAAAACTTCTAAGGACTATACGTTGCAGAAACCATTAACTTATACTTTTAACGACAGTTGCTATTCTGACCAGTTAGTGGAGGACGATCAAAATCTCACAAGCATCAGGTAGAGATTTACGCTTACCTCTAATCAGCTAGAAAAGATGACTCACAAAATTCGCATTCATCTCAACGACATTGATAAATATCCAGGCAGTATCAATTGTGCCTTTCTTTATTTTGTCTCAGGACCGGTAATGCTGATGTGTGAGTTGGATCTTGGATATATGGATTTTAAGAAAGCCCTTAATCGCACTTGAATAACACAGGATCAGATAGATATATGCTGCTCCACCAAGTTATACATAACAACGCAGGTCTATGGAGATCTCTCCTTGTAAACGTCAGGAAGGGTATTCATGGTCATATTAGTGGAACGTTCTGCTATCTGAAAATACGCTTCGCTAGCTTTTGTTTGGTTAGACGCCAAACACGTAATCTGTGCGAAACATTCCCCTAGACCTGCAGACTCATTTTCACCGTTCGTTTAATTCAACTTAGAAGAACAGGTACTATATTTATTTTTAAAATCCCATTAGAATAAATTGAGATTTTCACTGGACTGATTACATTTATATAAAAATTCGCCACCCTCTCTGTTTATATTCCAGGACAACCAAGTAGTGTGTATTCGTAAAAATTTATTATTAATGTGTCAAGTTTACATTATCTTGGAAATTTCTATTTCATTTTCTATGTAATCCATGCTTCTGGTCCATTTTTTGGTTCACATTTGATTGTTATGAAATTCCCCTGCCCATCTCATCTGTGCAGGCCAGAGGGGAAAAGAAAGCAAAAAATTACACAAAAAAAATGTTCGTGAAGTTATACACCGATGGGAGTAAGCTGCAATGTCATAGGATACTAAATTAGTTGAATGCAGGACGCAATAACTATCAAGTCCGCCATCCAGAAAACCCCCTCATTCTCGATTAGTGCTCACAGAGATGTATATCTTTTTACCCCACGGCAAGACGTGAAGAGGCAAAGCTATGGTGAAAAACCTGTATCATCAAACTCTAATTCTGGTGAATAAACTGCTCCACCTCTCTAATCTCATCAGGTCATGTCCCTTGACAGAACACTCGAATCTGCCTAAATGCGCTTTCCTCTTCAAACACCGTCGCCACATCCAATCCGCATACTGCGCCAATCAGCCAAACAGTTATTGTATGAATCTGCTATCGTCTAGTGGAACTAGAGGACAGAACTTTTCCACTGACACGTTCTTAGGTACCATATGAACATAGTTTTTTGCTCAGGCCCACTTGCAGGCGCTCGCTGACGGATCGCTATTTTTCGTCAGTGACGGTCAAGTTATAGGCTTCTCCACTAACATAAGGTCGTCTCTTGCAGTTAAGGGCCATGTATTCTCTGTGAGTCGTCCGTATGACTGTTCGCATTCAAGAGAATTGCCCCATGATCCATACCCAATATTGCTATCTTGAACCTGTATCTAGGAACTATTGCCGGAAGACAGAGTCACGAATATCACTGTAGCGATAAACTCAGGCACAATATGGACGAATCTTGCGCAGGAAAGTAGGTCCCTAACATCGTCGGTCAGCCAACCCACTACCAAAGTCTCTCCACGAGGGCAACTGGCCAGTGGGTTCCGTACAACCGTGTCATATTCGTAGTCGTAACTATATCAGTCGCCAATTGTCACAAAACAAGGATTAGCCCAATTGTCATCTCCTTAATACTAGGCCGCAATGAGGTCACCCGCGAGCTCATTACTCAGACGCGTACTCCTACCTAACCCCTACCTATATCCAAATGCGCGAGGTTGGCCGGTCCGTTTTTCCAGAGTAAGTGCGTTGGGCATTTTTCGTAGCACATTTGCCTACCTGGAGTGTTTCTGTCATCCACTACGGCCCGTTTTTGTCACTTCCCCAACGGCCCCTTTTTCTTACCGAGTTATAACTCTGCCACAACTCGCTAGGTAACACATTTTGCAGGGTCATAGCTTGACCCCTCAGTGTTAGGGAAATCGTCGTTGCTCACGACCGTATTGTTCAACTTTCATTCAGTCTTTCATATGTAGTCTGTACACAAAACACACCATGCCGAGTTGAATATCTCCTCACTTTCCATGGCATTGCCAGCATCTCATTCAGCCTCTCTACCTCATCGGCCATAATAAAAACCGGGGGAATAATATTCCATTCCACACACTCACTTTCCTTTTTTTTTGCAGCTACTTATCCTGGGCATCTCAAGTACTAATTTAATAGTGCTGGATTGCACGTTTTTTTTTAGATGTTGCTTTCTGCATTTTCATTGACATAGGACTTTAAATTTTATATACAAACAGGCTCTGTGAAACCAGAAATCAATCAACTACTATCGGGAGGGGAATAACACACCCCGGCGGGGTAAACACATTACCTTTGCTTCACCCGTCCACATATCCCCCAGTATTGAGAACCCTAAGGTCAAAAAAAATCCAACAAACAACAATTTTTCAAAACTCGTAACCTTGGACGTGAACCCTTGTTCGTTTATATTCGGGACGCCAAAAATTGAGACAAGTCATGGCAATTGCTGTCTTATGGCTCCGCCACTTCTTAATTTGTAACTCTAGGAAGTCAATCTTTATACTTCGTACATCGGCATTCTCGCTTGCTCATTTAAATGCACGTCCAACCGCCTACAATGTGGGTGGGCTCTCGCCAAACCAAAATCTTTACTCAGTGCTGGGGGTTCGATTGCGCCGTCTAGCGTGGTTTTTGGATTTGTGGTGTACGATATTACAGATATTTTCTGCTCCACTCTATTTTGTCACATCCATGTCTGGGGTCTTCTCATTTTATTCTCTAGGCCTGATTTATGTTTATCTCCTCTTTCAGTAGTCGTGTCCATTGTTGAACTAACTATACCTCTCTCTCAAAGTACGAGCTACCATTGGATTAGAACAAACTCTCATTGCTATGAGTGTCACGAGTCCTCTTGTTGTGAATCGCTCTGACAGCGTTGGGGGCTATTGTGTCTCAATGTACACGTGGCACTCGCTTTTGTATGAAAACAGTCAGGATCTCCTTAAATAGTAACTCAAAGGAATTCCTTTTTATTCACATGTATGATCGTCTACCGTAGCACAATACCATCACGAGCTCATTTGCGGTGTTCCAAAAATGATAACGCAACGGTCTGATAAATCGATCCCATGCCGGGACGACGAAGTTCTAATAAGAAATGATGATACAAAAGGTGCCTTGGGCGTTTTAAGCATAGGAAACCTCATTTATCGCAATGGTACGGCTTCAATGAAGAGAAGTTTAGGACTACCCGAAGAAGAAAGCCTAGTAAGAACTTTTTCGCGGCCATAAGTACAAAAGGTTTCTTCAGCTAAAAGAGAAATTGGCCAAAAAGTTGAAGTTTGGTTGATATACTCGCGTAGACACCCTAATGTTCTCTCAGTCTCTTCCAAGAATTCATGCGCATGCGATCTATGACGGCAAACTGACTGCAACCCACAATTGCCCAGCTACTAAACCTCTCCATGAAAATGAGAGTTAATATGAGGAAGGTGGTTGGTAAACACGGCGAGACCTATGGTCTGCAACCCGGATAGTCCTAGATAGCCTCACCACCTAACCCAAGCCCTCTTCCACACCACAAGCGTCACAAAAACTCGGTCCCCACTCTTACACGATGGTTTAGCGATGTTTGCCAGGACTGAAAGACCGATCGGCTACGACGACATGATTTAAATGGGTAACAATCGCTTGCCCATACAGAATTCTACGAAACCTTCTGTCGTCCTTACATGTTCGCCTGGGATGACCACAACCTATAAAGACCTTATACTCACGGAACGGTTTGGAAGTACTATACTAGATTGGAAACCAGGCAAGGAAAAAGTTAGCCGTTATGTACACAGTTCAGGACGTTCTTTACTGGCAAAAATCTACTATCCACCCCCCATGGTAGGAAGGGAGGAATTGCTACTACTGTAAGCATTAAAGTCCATAAGCACCGTGCTATAAACCGCAATAAAAATTAAGAGACAAGAGTTTAGAAACACACATACAGAGCTTCCTGGCACAATCTATACCATCTCTTATTTAATTCTTCTCATGTGGCAGTTTCTTTATACCTTCGTAGCGTATGGTCTTCCATGCTCGGACAACGCCAGCTCGTATGCATTCAAATGACCCTTAGGTTCGTTCAGTGGTTCACCTTGGCAATTTGTGTATTAAACAGTGTTGAAGCTCGGTCTCATCGATTCTCGCCATAATTTCTCTTGTCACACTCGCACATCTCACACCTTCTTATATCAGTCCACGCGCACATCATTTTTACATGAATCGTGTTTCGTTCCGTGGGAGTCTGATGGAGGCGTATTACAGGTCTTAGAGACTAAGTGAAAAGAAAAAGTATGGGGGCACTAATGGCTTCTCTGGCAGAGTAGTATTGCACTAGGCTGCGCACATCCCTGAATGTTAATATTATAACGACCATAGAACCATTCGCAAGCACCCCTAACACGCGCATCTATTACGCGAGAGCACATGGGACCTTGTTAGTAAAATATGCGGTTTGCCTTAATTGACATTCTCTACATAAAAATACTATAAAATAATTAGGTCAATGGCTCTAGTAAACTGTTCCTTTAATAAATAACGTTTTTCGCCGCACGTGAAGTGTTAAAGTCCGTGACTCAGACCTTTTCGTTTAATGGAGGAACTTTGCGTAGCCGTGGTTCTTTTAGTTTCATTTTCCTCGCTCTGTCTTTGCCTCCGTCTCCCCTATGTCCAAGCTAAAGTATTATGCAGTCACCTTGCCCAATTACAAAGAGGACATGGGCTTTATCTCCCTACGACGGGACTAACCAAACTGCCCGTTCCATTTTGTCGCTCCCACTCGTTTGGGAGGAGTGGGGGGTGGAGCCCACTGCTGCTTCATCCCATTTGGGCAACACTCAAGACAAACTTGAGTGCGGGGACATTAGATATGCATCTTGTCATCGGTTTCGCGTTACTTATTGGCTATAGTATTTGGTTTTCCATTGTAATACACAACAGTCGTACACTCCAGCCCTTATACAATAACATCGGAACTGCAGTTCGGGAAAACACAAGATTAGGGACGATCAACGAATTTTTGCTCATATCTGCACCTTGGTTCTTCTTGTTCTCCTATAAAACCCGGTAATCCAAGGTGTTAAGGACAAATTGTAAAATTGTGCTTGATGTGAGGTCACAACAAGTTGCGTCAGGATAAATTGCACAGCAGGAGAAAACATTAGAGAACTGAGAATACTCTGCTGGGAATTTGATACAAAGAATTGTAATGGAATGAAAAACACGACCAACAGATGTCCGAATAAGACATTCATATTCCTACCTTGGCGCAGTATAGGACTGATGGGAGGGACAAAACCGATGACTATCACCATAACGTCCATAAGACAACGTAATTTTATCGAAGAAACTAAGATACAAAAAGGTTTAGAGGAGCTCTTTTCTTGCTCATTTGGAAATAATATCATCGAGAATTCAAACGGAATCAGGTCAAGATAATAAATTTTCAATTCACAAATTTCAAGCTTATCTCTTTTTGTTTTGACCTCCTATCGAAGCATGGAGACAGCACAAATACAGCAACCAAAAAAGCCTTACTCAAACTTTCATAAATGGATGCTTGTATAGAACCAGACGAGGTTACATATGGTATGACAAGATCACGCAAGGTCAGCTGATGAGAACATCTAGAACAAGCGTACTGTTGGAAAAAGCGATGAGCGAGGATCGCTAGAGCAGGATAGGACAAATATCACTGAGGGAAAACCTGTTTTGTTTAACTCATTACAGTCAGTCCTTTGTTCTAGGAAGATGCTTCTCAGGTTACCCTGAGGTAGATGGCGACCGATAATAGGAGCAAAACTAGAATAAAAATTACATTTGGAGTACAAATTTCCATGGAGGTAGAATGAAGATGAGGGCTATGGAAAGTGGTTTGGTGCACGGGATGGACGGACACGAGATTGGCTTCGACATGTGTTCGAAATGCCCTATGCTATTGGGGTGTGAAAGGCGTGAAAGACAAAAGAATATATTCTCGTTAGGCTCGTTGACAGGGTTGCTCTCTGTAACTTCACTCTACTCCGTCTCGCCTCATACATATTACCAAGTTTTTTGCATTGACAAATACAAGATCGGTAATGTTCCACAAAAATGGCGTGGCACTTGCGTTATTAATGTTGACAGAGTTTAAAATTACAGTTGCCTTTTAATTAGTAAGAAAAATACTATTGTGGTTTTTCTTTGTGTATATCTTTTCTAACTATAACAAGCGCTCCCCTTATGACGTTTTAATTTTCTTATACACCACTTTTTTATGATGTACTTGTAGGGAGAGTATCATTTTACATGGTCAGCTTCAAAAACACCTTTATGTAAGGCAGGACGCATTATGCTCCAGTTAACTCTGAGGTTCATGCATAATTTTGACCGTGATATAAGTGGATAATAATGAGAGCCATGGATTAATTAGTTACAACCCCAAAAAAATATTAAATACTACTCGTTTCAAATATCACGCTTATTTTTCATCGCATCCGATTATTGTCAAGTAGAATAATACTGTCAATATTTATAAATAAAACGAATCCACACCCTAAATCTTTAAACAAATAAATGAAAAACTAAAGAATCCTCTGCAAGACCACAGACTGACAGCAATTGAAACTTGTGGTACGCATTCTATGTAATTAAGGTTGCTGCATATATTAGGAATTTGGGGTGGTCGAATTGTATTTGGCATCTTGCAGTAGTGATATGGAACAGGCGTAGAATTCGATTTGATGAACCATGTTTGTGATTAAATTGAACAGAACGTAGTCTTTATACTCGAAGCTGCGACATTTACGAATTGAAAATAGTTGTAATCTCTACTCTATATATCTTTTGTCTCTTTTCTACATAGTTCTATCATTTCATAGATCTATCTATGTTATTCCTATCTATCGTTATCTTTATATCTATATATCTACTCTATCTAATCTATACCCCATATTAGCCAAGATACCTTCATCCATTCGCCATTCATCACCATCCTTCCTATTACCAATCACTCATCAAAATCATCATCCAATTCCAATCCATCAATCCCCCCAACAACCGCCACCCCGCACCCGCTCCCATCCCATCCCCCCCACACCACCCACCCACCACCTCATTATTCTATATTTCATACTCTATACTTATCTAGCTATTCTTTTCTATCTTATCTATCAGCTAACCATTTATCTATCTATATATTCTATCTTATCTTATTCTATTATCAATCAGTCAGTCCAGTTCCGTTCGTCCTGTGTGGATTTTTTAGGTCCTTGTATTGTTATTCTATTTCACAGTGGTCTATCAAGATCCTGTCTTGATTATTTTTTGTCTAATCTGTGTCTTCTTGAATGTTCCAATTTTACGGGGGCGTTTCTGCCCATATTAATGTAATATGCTATCCACAGTCATTTTCTCTCATACAGGAGCTGTTTAATTTCAAAAAGGCGTGGACATTTTTTTACCTTCAATATGCATCGGTTGTGTCATAGCCAATACTCATCAGATATATTAATTCCAACATTAAATCCACATTCTCAAATACATGTTCAGGCCTTATTGCCGCAGCGGAAAACCAAATGCATGTATTACTAGCTGTAACCAGGAACTTTTTCTTTATCTCATTGTCCGCCTACTTTCTTCGACGCAATGAATACTCACCCTTCTTTCATCTCTTTCACTCACAAACCTTGTCCACAGGGAGTGCATACATTTGTAAGTGGACTCAAACACGCAGATGAAAAAAAAAAGGGGATTGCCCACATATCGGGTCACGATAGGGGGGATGGCTGGTAGACAGTCCAACCCCAATTGGTGATTGCTTCCTCGTGTTGACTCAGACTTGTGGGAGGTCTGTCGCACACTTGTCGTGACTGATGGAGACTTGCAGGTGTCTGGCTTGGGCATTTCATTGTGTGGCCGAAACTCATGTATATATGAACAACGCTTGTGTGAGCTTTTCCTTCATTATTGTACTTAATTGTAAGCTGCGATATTGGAAAGACCCCTGTCTCTCTTATTCGGCATAAACGTTCACAACAAGAGTAATCCACACCTTTTCAATGTCCCATTAAGACAGTTGACTCGCATGATCCTTTCCAGCTGAAAGGGATTTGTCTCGAATTTGTTCTTCGTGGTGATTGCTGGATGATGTCTACTTCCAATGTCGGACCTGTCTTTTTGGTCTCAGGTTACAAATTGATGTTGCCCAGGTTTCTTTACGTCAACTGTTAAGATCCGCACCCGCTATCAGCCTTTGATGGACATAGCTTTCAACTAAAACGTTAGACGTCATATTAAAATGTCCACCAAATGCGTAATGTTTCTTCACGCCAATTTCTGTTCTTTATAACTTAAGATATACGCACTGATTGAAAAGCTACAGTGAAAAGAACGCGGCTGAATGCTCATAAACGTGATCGTAGTAGTTTGTACACTTACGCCGATGTTTTTCTACATTAACTGGTTCTTATCCAAATGGGAAGTAACAACCTAGCCAAAATCAAGAATGATAGCTAATCCACGACCTCTACGTCGAACTCAGGACGCATACATATAAGTGGAGGTTCATCGTCATCTTTTAAAATCAAATATAATTAGTTACTCGTTGGTCACTATGTTCATATGATCGTATTCTTACATCAGGCTTATAAATGTGGGTGTCTAACGTCCGGTCCATTCTAGGTTGTACCAATGTGAATTTGTTCCATCCATTACTTGCCCCATATTATTAGTCAGCGCTATATACTATTCTCAAGCTTGGCTTTCTTCTGGTCCAGAACTAAACTTCAAAAACACTGCGGTGACTTATGGAAGAATATTTGTACCCCCCTCCCGGTCATTATTCGCGTGTCTATCTACCTCACCACGTCTCACGTAATGTTGATATTTCTTATATTCTCATTCCCTTTATACCAGTCTAGACATAGGCTTCCCTCATTCACGAAGCATATTATTTATAAAAACGGACTGTAAAAATAATTGTGTACTGACTCCAGTTGATCAAGGCGATGTCCTCCATTTTGAAAGTTTTTACCACTCAATTCTTTTCGTCATCACTATAATGACGCCCTAACCTCAAAAGAAAGCCAAACGTCATATACGCCATAGTCTATCACATATATCTCGATGTGGTTTAATCCTTACGATCATTGGCCATTAGCTAACTGTTCGCAATCAAATTAGTGACCACAAAAAGTGTGCTTATTCATAACAAATTTAAATTAATCGTAACAATATCTGATCGAGTTTAAAAGTCAGCGTCCATTTAATGCGACAAATAACATTGTGGTACATATATTAGCATACTTTGCAAACAAATTACCTCCATCTATCCCAAACCGTAAGAAATTTTAATTATAATAACGCTGTTTCATTTTTGGTCTTCAAATAATTCATTATATGGGTAATAATAATCCAGAAATAAATACCAGAATAATAACTTACTCTATGTCTCAATAACGTCATAAGTCAGGCTATCACTTGTCTCATATAAATTAGTGCAGTCCAGTCTCGTCGATGAGATGAAACGGTGCCATTTAAACAAGTAATCAATAATTTTACCCTGCCCTTTGATATTAAAATCCACGTAGGGAAGTAAATAAATTCATAATAACAAAATATTACGGGATATAAGAAAACATAGCAACACCCCTCCTTCTATAGTACCTCAGTGCGATTAGTAAACTAAAGCACAATTGAATACTAGACCCAAACTCAACTCTCGAAAATTTAATTACATGTTCTCTTAAGTAGGATTACTCTATTCCACCATTTTTAATGGGATAAAGATTCACAATAATATGTACCTACCAATGATAGGCGTCTGTCTCCTATAATATGTATTATTCCTCTATGATATAAAACTCCCCCGCACTCTCGATCGAAGTATAAAGCATAATATTTGGGTCATATCAAATTACCTTTATTCACTGCATCCTTCGTGACACCTTCTAGATAATATAACGCTCAAAAATCTTTTTTGCTTTTGTTTATCATTGCATTGTTACCTGTATTTTTATTACATATTATGTGCACGTTTCCCCTCTAACCATCTATGTGATGTTCCGGGTATTAATTCACAATGTTAAAAAATTCAATTTGTATACGCCCATATTACAATCAACACTAATGTTGGACACATGCATTAATTACACTGTCATTAAAAATCTCTGAGTACTGTCTTCCTGAGGGCACCTCCGACCAGTACAGTTCTGCTCATCTACACATTGTACAGGAACATCTGAATTAGCTTAGAATTCAGTTTTATTATAGGGCCGCTATCAGAAATCGAATAACGGGCTGACTCGGCGCCATCTGTTTCATAAATCTTGTGGTTTTTGTCTTTAATTACGCCGCTAAGATCTGATAGTCTGTTAATTATCTGAATGCATTACTACCCCAACTACTAAATATCACTTCTCTATTTTCGGTTATGGCCACAGACACACGGCGAGGAAGTTCTTTCTCCAACACGAACTTAATTCCATTTCCGCACTTGTTTTATATTTTCAGAAATAAGTAGTGACTCGGAGGCAGACTGTCCATCCAAAATTGTTGAACGCAACACAGCACCAACGCCTTGGGAAGAAGCGCTCTGTTCGTAAGAGCATATAAAGCAGATGTATAAAGCCTGGCGATTGTTATCATTAAAATCGTGATGGATGAAAAAACAAATTTTAATTTTAATAAACGCAGACAATTTGCATTCTGGAGTCCTAACACTAATTATATTCGGAGCACCTTTCACTAAAAGAAGAAGTGGAAAGATTGATGTAATTAGAATATAAATTAGGAATCAAATTTTTCCTATATTATTGCATTGAGGCCTAAAACATCGGCGACTTGTTTTTTTTTTCCGTTCTTGGAATCGGATAGTATTTGAATACGCTTGGATAAAACCTTCTGCACTCCACATGGTTGAAGATTCCATGACCAATCCTAATGAAACCTAGAAAACGTAATCTCAGAGAATCTAAATCAGACACCTTTACTTGGTCTTAGCATAATACACCAGCCAGAATCTAAGAGCTAGATTAACAGTGACATTAGACCAACAAAAGTGTTCAATACCACGTATTGCTAAATAGGACATAGATAATCATCTCTATAAGGTAATTAACCTTTCTTGCTATGACAGAACCGCATTTCCTATCAACATCTATGTGAAAGGACGCAGGTGGTTTCATTCAGTCCCGAACACATGGACATTGAATATGGAACCAACCACGAGAACGTAGAAAAAAGTTGTGATAAGTTTACCTCATCTCCGCCTATCGGAATCTTTTGCTAATAAACCCTTGGCTAATAATCACATTTCACTTATAAAGTAATACTGCTGTAGACAATTTTAGGTAAGTAATCCCTCCACAATAATGGTATTCCCCGGTAATCGGTTTCTAATTCTTGTTCTACTTATTTAAATTTTTCTGATAAATCAATGCAGAGGTCGTATTCATTATACTTTCTTTTCGAATTACCACAATAGGAATATAGCTAAAAATTAACTTTGAGATAGGATTGATTTACCCTATAACTAATTAATAGTCAACTATTTTACTTTCGTTCTCTTTTGTCATCGAAAATCGCCTAAGGTAAAGAGTAGATATGGTTCGTACGCTATATGGGGAGGGGTCTGGGTTTTTTGTGGATGGTTGTTGATAGAAAAACGGTTATGTAGTGGTAGAACGCATCATATGTATAAGCTTAGACACGCGAATGGTTTCAAATGAAAAGTTGTCCAAAAGCGTTATTCAATCAAATTCCACGAGGTGGTAGGTATAGGGCACACATTGCAATGATTTAATCATAGCTCTCGGTTGGTAAAAGTTATTCAGGTTTATTTGTCTCGAATGGATCACAAAAACTCTCGCAATCAAGGACACGTCTCCAATAACAACCATACTAAGACAAACGATGAGGAAGCATTTAATTATATTACTGTTGTGAATTGATAATATTTCAATGTTCGATTACGAATTATCAAAATCAAAGACCTTTTTTATCCTAAGCTGCTAAGGATTTCACACAAACAGTACACTAAAACAAATCTACTCATTTGGAGATACTATTAAGGTAATATGTCCGGTTAACTTTCGTTTCATTAGGAGTCTGATAAAGTAAACGGATTCATATCTCATAGGATGACGCTTCCACCTATAATACACTTCGTGTTAATCCCAGACTTCTATCCTTTAACAATAATTATCAACAGTTTGTTATAATTCACCAAATAAGGTCCTACACGATAATACAATCAGGTTAGTGACTTCCAGTTGCAACCTCTCTACAAGATTATGCATACGGTCCTTGGGCTTAGGGCATTTACATACATTATTTTCAAGTCAGTCAAGATATGATCTCAAAATAATAGCTTATCCTCTTACTCGTAGGAACTGTTTCCCCACTCGAGAAAAATATTACGAGTGAAAGTAAAGATTCAACTGTTCCCATTACTAGGAGAATCAGACTACACATATGGATTTTCCCGCAGAATTCCAAGTGATGATTCATCATTGTTCTCCACGTTTAAATCTCATAGAACGTATCTCATATACATAGAGTTCAAACGAAAACTTACGTACTGAAACTTGCATGTGGTCTTACCCTGAAGACCAACAAAAATCCTTCCTATAAAACAAAATTCTACTCCATCGAAATTTGTTCGCAGAATCATACAATAATAACATTTACGCGGCAGAGGAGAGTCCATCTTGCCCTTACAATAACAGTTGACGTCTAATCCTCTCAACTAGGTTCTACGTGCGCAAAGAGTCTAACTATACTCTGCATGTGCACGTCCGGTTGCGTCGAATAAAAACGTTACGCATCAACTAATATTACGCTATATATCAAGATGGTGCGAGACAATGGCAGGACCGAAGGAAATTCCCCCTTAGGCTATATACGTACGCAAAAAGGCGTTTTCTTCATTAAACAGATATATTCAATTGTATGATTTACATTTGTTTTTACCTCGGTATATCCTGAAAATATGTTATCTTCATTAAAGGAATGTAATAAAGTCAGACACCTGTGTTTTGCTCTCCAACAATAAATCTTGACGTATCTGTACTCTCTTTCCAAGGTTTGATGTAGAATGTAATGGTTGTTAGGAAAAATTCATAGATACTTCAGGAAACGTGATATAATAATTCTTTACCTATATCATGGATAATGAAGACCACACCAATAGGGACGCGAAACTACACTGTCCTCGATCAAGCATGATATACTCAGTCCTGAAGTTAGTTAATAGGTCTTGCGTGGAATTTTCTATTCATAACATGTGCTAATGTGAAACTACTTCTTTCACATTTTCCCCATCTGGACATCAAAGTCGTTAATTTCTACATCGGAAACTTGGGAAGGATTTTTGAAAGGACCATACACCAAGTTATTAAGTTGGTCTATTTCTGCTTATTAGGTAAGAGACAAACAAAGCTTCGCTCACTGGTAACACACGATGCCGAAGATGTCTTTGTAATGAATTTTGTAGCAACACCGAGTACCTTTACTTCTTTAATGCTCTTCTTGATGCAGATTCGCTATACCGAAAGCTCACTCCATGAATTCTATTTGTCATGAGATTGACAACATACTTGTATTGACAGATACTGTCTCTTGAAAAAGATCAGATATCTAATTAGCAAATCTCTTTATAAAATCAAAGCAATTGGACCTATGCTGGATTGTCGCTTCCCCTAAACACAAGTTGAAAGGATGAAAACAGTTTTTGTCATACGGTATTCGCGATAAGGAAAAAGTAACCTGCGGGTAAAGACTCGCATAATATATCTTTAGGAATATCCAATAGTTCTCTTAAACCCAATAGAATTTGTTTTTCGACTATTGAGTACACGATAGCACCTATATATCTCGAGGCTGCGTGATAGGCCATATGTAAGTGATCTATTATGTGTAACAATTTCATCACATCTCAGTCAATAAGTACCCGGAAATCAAATTGAGCAGCCCTATTGACAAATCAAGTTTTCTCACGGACTAAACCGATTTCTGGAAATTATATTGAACCAAACGCTTAATAAGCCCCATCTGTGTAGCATATATTTTTTTAAAGGTATAGCTTCCGGCCAACGGTACACAAAATCTATGCAGAGTTATTTTAAAACACATATCTATGTCCTCTCGCACTTGACTTATAGGGAAGTGGGTCCTAATAATGTCCACTAGGCCATCTTCTCAAACGACACAGCACGGTAATATCGGCTCGTAGACAAATGGGAAGGTACTATGATATGTGCCCCTATAGGTCATTAACCTCCTGACTTATAAAAACTCTCATGCAAGCGCTGCCATTACTTCGAATCTTTCTATTGATATATAGGCCAGAAAAATTGAATGCTAGCACGCCCTAGGACCCTTGTTCTCACGAGTAACCCTCAATCATGACTGCTGAACAACGTGAATTATCTATTGAGCATTTGACTTAAAATATAAAGGTCCCATCATCTGTTTTACGTACATTATTTAGAGGTCAAACAGTAATCAAAAGGGTCATTTAATCTCGAATTGTACATCAAAATAATTAGTTTATTTGACGACAGATTTAACCATTGCTGGGACAATATTATATCTATTTGTCAGAATTAATTTGTACGAAATTAAAAAATTTCTTTTAGTGAATTCATACTTTCTGGCAGAAGTCAGCATAAAAAACTTCCTTATGTTATGTTGTCTATACCCCCTCAGAATTCACACAATTTTTACACCCAACTGGTTGCAACCATTTTTGTTTGAGGCAACTGTTCCTGTGTACTCGAGGTTAACCACACACAACATTAGCCTTCTGTGTGCGTGTTTTCGTTCCAATCATTTATATTGCTCAGCACGCTACACATCTTATTAAAAGACGTGAATAGTCGCCCAAGAAACTAAAATCGCATAAATGGACTAGGAACAAACAAATCATACTTTTATTTTGTCCGATAATAAAATGGATGTTCGCACTGAAATCATGAATCAAGCAGTTTGAAAAATCTTCTCCAATCTTACACCACAAACGCTATTGTAAATGCATTACTTGTTTGCCTGTTCAACTCATAGAAGGATCAGACATCTATCACATTGCTGTCACAGCCTCCACTGTAGTGACAACACTTGTAATCCTTATAATAAAGTTTACGGTGGCAATGCCACTTAAGTAAGCACCTTTGTGAAGGTTCTAAATGGAACCGGTTCACTTCTTGATGATGAAAATTGTATAGCAGTAAAAACGCCAGGCACAATATAAAATGGGTTTGTCGCTCCCACATTCATGTCTGGATACAACATCATGAGCTTGCTCCGAAGCTTATTTGTTTCATGTGACATTCCTAAACATGGTTTTAAGCGCCATCTATAGTTAAAATCATATGACGACACACGTCTTTTGACTTGATTTAAACAGTATTTAATGTTATATTGGACATTATTTTCGCTCGACTCATTCTTGATACGGATTTTTAAAACCATGTTGGTATAGCAAGATCTGATTATATTAAATCTATTTTAGGTAATCGAAAATGCCCTCGATCATTTTGTTGTCTATTGTTATACTAATATCGTACTATTTTTATTTCTTGACCGAGTAACTGTGCTTTATTGTAACTGTAAAAAGTTTATGAGTGTTTCGTTGCACCAATTCATTCTGCCCAACTCCCCCAACACAATTAACCCACCTTCTCATTGTTTCCCAAATTCAAAACCCTGTTGATTCAGCTTCGCCAAAATGACTTGTTATTTTTACACTTTCTTATACCTGCTCAAGCTGGTGAATCAATTCTATTTTCTCTCTTTCCGAGAATTGAAACAAATTTCTTTTGATAATTATTATTTCGCTCTCGGGGATCTGAATTAGACTGGCTACTTTCATAGATTCGTTATACCTTATCTCTGTCACTCCTACTATTCTGATATAAATTTTCTTGTATGTTATTGTACTGTAGCTACACAACGCCCACTGACAGTACACAGATTCTGTATAATTTTGAGTTTCTGACATTACACTAAAGTGACTGATTGAGGCAACTGATAAATTTGTACCTAGGTGTTCAATTATACCCGCTAACAGATTTAGGGACTTCGCGCCTTCATGTACATAAAACGCCATAAAAACACGTTATAATTACTGAGCGATAATAACATATACCCGTAATCAAATTTGATAGATCTTCAAAATTCCGTTGTTATCCTTATAAAGTTCGATCCAACGATTAAAAATTAAAACGAATATCCGAATGATTGTATGAGAACTCTTTTCCTGTTTCCGGCAAAAACTCTTTAAATCGCAATTCGATTCCTTAAGTCGGGTAGCTGTTATTTTTTCTAATTATGCACGTATGCTTAGCTTCATCATAGTTGATGACATCATCGATTCTTATACCGATGCACAGTATGTGCATCTTATAACGCCTCTCTGATATATTATAAAATCTAATCAGTTTAGCTTCAACCACATACTTTTATTAATTTTATTTTTTTATTTCTGTGTCATTCCAATATAGAAAATTCTTGACAGAAGCATACCGTTATTTACGTCTGATCCCTGGTTTCTGAAAAACCTATGGGACAAAGGAATTTTAATGTCACTTTTTTGGGACCAATTATGGCGTGTTGTGATTGACTTCTAATGTAGCATTTCCATTATTGAACTATTTACTTGTTCTATTCGCAATCACAGTCTATCAGCTCCAAACATTTATCTTACATGGGTCGTTTTTTCACCTCGATGTATATAACATTCATCTATGTGCATCCTTTTAAAATGTTTCTACATTCTCAAGAGTTATAATTCTTCATTCGTTCTATGACACCTCCTTTTTTCCATAGATCTTCCCCCAATTCCAACCGTTTTCATTTAAACGTTTCCTTGGTAGGCTAAATTGTCCTCCTATCTTTTCTTTCTAACAGAGTTTCTTCTTTCCTGGACCTCTTTACTATATTCTGTTTGATGCATAAACTCTAAGGTATTTTTTTTCCTGACTAAACAAGAATATTACCACTCGTTTGATGTATAGTACTCAGCCGAGACATTTCAAAATCTGGGAATATAATATTATATTCATCAATATAAAACTGATAGTATTCCAATTATTATCGCACTATATCGACACCATAATGATAATCATTATGGGGATTGTATCATTTTACTATAATAAAAATTACATGACATGACTAGCGGTTTCTAATTTAATCAAACAACTAAGAAATTATACACAAAAGAGAATATTAATCTACTGAACAAAACCATAAGTGAATGGATAATGAGAGAATACATATTACATGAATCTTTTGACACGCGTTTAGCATTGACAATCACCGCTCATAAAACAATAGTAAAGAAATGATAAAGTAGTCGACTAAAGAACCACTAAGAGGGTGTGACCCACATTATGATTATCATCACACTCCATTGCTTACAGGTAGCACACGGCTGTCAAAGATATAGCTTCCTATAAGTTTGTTGTGCATTTCATCCACCCAAAATATACCTAGGGATTCAAAACACAGGACACCTACGATGCAGAAGATGTTTACATATTCGAGTAAATAGTGAGAAAGGAAAGGTGCTGTAATCATAGATTAGTTACATTGACACCACATAAATGTCTAATTATCTGCGGGAATCCCCAATCCTCCTCGTCAAATCCATTTCTGATCCCAGCACGGGTTATGATTTTCATATCTAATCTGGAATTCCATAAAACAGATCACTCAAAGGTAGGATCAGTTTTTCATCTGGTTTTTGAAAGTACCTAACGTTACCGAAATTCGTCATTGCAAGAATATTATCCCATCCCGACAGAGTTACACCAGCAGAGACTTGAAAAATGTGAATTGACAAACTATTCATCTTTCTCACGATAGCTTTATATAACAAAATACCATACTATGTATCAACTTCTTACTGTTCCGACTCTTGCGTACTAGTACATCCAACGCACGTTGACCTTCCAAGTCAAGGTTACGGAATTCAAATAAAACGTTATCGCATTTCATTGAGTATGCAAAACATAGATTGTCAGTGTTCCAATAATACAGTGGCAATTAATTAACTGGCCTCATGTTAAAGTATCCTGTACGTTTGTTGTCTGCTTTCAAACATACAGTTAGAGAAGGCATATTAAAAAAATGTCACCCAATAGCGGTAAAGTTCTTCCCTCACACTTTTATGTAATTATCCCACTGATTGAAAGTACAGCGATAATGGGGGAGCGAATGCTGAAAAAGTTGAGTTGTATCAAATAATCGTCCCTGTATTTCAATGGTTCAAAAGGCTATGAACCAACCTGCAAACAGACAAACCTCTCTACTCTTAAAAGGTACCATAAAACGCTGAGGAGCTATTTTTTCAAAACTCCCAAAACAGTAGGTTTATTTTCCTCATAATGATGATTTAAAATGGTAAATAACTGTGGTATAAAGTACCCGGTCAACCCAGAAGTAACAATCTGAATTTTGTTCACTAATACATGTAATTATATAGTCAGCTATTATTTAATCAATGAGGGTTTTCTGTGGATCCAAGACGTTAAATAACTTCAAACCACTTGACGGTGACACAAATGAGTGAATTTTCCTGCTCACGGATTTTTTGACGGTGTATTATACTCCCTTACGTTCCAGCTGTTAAGGTTGGGTTATTATTTTTTACAATTTCCTTTCCTTAATAACCAGTCTCAGCATCTGGACTCTTCCTTCACGAGCTTATTATTTTCTATCAAAACCGGATCGTACTGAAATATTAAGTGTCTGACCTATTGATCAAGGCGCACGATGGTCCTCATTTTGAAGATATTTACAATCTAACGTCATCACTAATGCCCTCACGCCAAATAACGCATAAAATCTTCGATATTACAATTACAAAACTCGAAGTGGTTACATACAATTAAGACCTTGGCCGTCCTATAGTTCAATATTCATATTCAACAACAGTTTAGTTTATAATATAAAAATCAACAATAACTATTCAGTTTAAGTTCAGCGCCCATTAATGCGCAAATTAACAAGTGTGACATAATGCATATTAGAACAGTAAACTTTTAACGTTCTTAAGCCAAAAAGTACTTCTCCAGTCACGCTTTGAACACACTCAAAACAAATTCAGAAGAAATTTGCTATATCAACTTTATTTGCTATCGGATGGATCATTTGTGAGAATGAGGAACCATCTTGCGTTAAACCTTAGAAAATCTATTCAGAGAGTTCTTTTTAATAAATGCACTTTGCCACCTACTATTACTGGATAAATTGGAGACTGCTGTACAGTCCAATTGTCTTGAGTAGTTGAAATTCGCCTATCAGGTTATGCAGACGGATAAAATAGCCACTCCAGGAATTTCAGATACTCATTTCTGCGTTGTGATGGTATCTGTGGCAGGGGCGTCCACTCAATGCGCCCGTGACCTCGATAAACCGCTGAAGTCCGTTTCGCACCTCTTCCGGATTTTCTCTTGATTTCTCTATGAACACAGCGACCTCAACACTGTACTCCTGGCGACTGCCTATACTCTGTTCCATATATCACATCACACAGTAGTATACCCGCTTTGTGATTGAATTCAACATAAAGCGCGTTTACCCCTTCATCTACTAGCTTACAAGAAATATCTATTTACTCTATGCGCCATGCTTAAGACAACGCATGATTGAATCAACTATCACACGCTACACACATATTCTTCGGGATATATGGGATAGACGTATATAATTTGGCACGGTTGCTACCTAGATGCCAATATGACAGTGGATCTCCATCACAAATTGGAAAACAATACGCATGTTTGATCGTATGCAAAATTTTAATGTTTTTCTGTCTTCATTGTTTAGTGAGTAAATAACGATGTGGAATTGCATATAATCTTTTGAATACCGATCCCTCCGTATATATTAACTATTTCATCTATCCCCCTCACCCCCCCCCCAACAACAATTTACTGTTACCAAAACGATTAATATTCGTGTCTTTTGACACGTGTTATTAACTGAATAGTGACCATATTTAAAAGGAACACTGGCTAATGAAGTGGATTTAAATCTTCGTCATTTCTGTGTTGTGGATATAAAATTAAGGTTTGTATTATCTCTTCTTCGTTCTACTTACTGCACTCTCTTTTACCCGCTTGACCACTCAATTGTGCAGCCTCAAAAGGCAAAGTACTGACGATGGTTATTATGCGTTCAACACGTATCATAATGTTTTAAATTTATTTTTCCTGATGGATTGATAGGCAGAATCTATTTATCATTATTGTTGTGTGTGAAACTAAAATATTAATCCTAAAATGACTGTGAGGAATCCCCAGTCTTTCTAATAAATAAAGATACTCCAATATACTAACTGGGCAGACTGATGTTCATTACCAATAATAGAAATAAATCGTTACTAACGATACTATTTAATGCTGTAAAAGTATCTCAACTCTATAATATATTTTAATATATGAAAAAAAAAACTTAGGATGGTGGTGATGTGTTTGAGGGATAGGTGGTTGGCTGTTTAGTGTTTGACAGGTTGATGCGATTATTAGTGTGTTTGTTTTGTTGGTGATGTTGGAGGTGGATTAGTTGTTGTGTTAGTTTGGTCGATTTTGTGGCCTGATCCCTTTAGTTTTTTTATGGTTTAGATTGTGTTTTAGCAACCCAGATGTATGTTATTTAGTTTATAAATATAAAGAATTATAATTTTATAAAACAAAGAAAAAAAAAAAACAAAAAAAATGCTCTATTAATCTCGTTGTCTTGTTTTTTAAAGTACAGCAAAAGAGGGATTTAATTTAGATTTGCTTTGTTAGTTTAGGACATAGTTACCAGAGTTTAGTTAGATTATAGTTCTATATGGATTATTGTGGACAGATATTATAAATATATATATTTTACTATACTATTAATATATAAAATTATATATATCAATATATATTCTATCATATATTTATTCTCTTACACCGGCTTACGTTACAGTTGCGTGTTATAGTAGTTCGGGCTTTCTTTAGTTTGATTCTACATGGATTTCATGTTTATCGTGAGTATATTGTGCAAAGGATGGTCTTTGCTGGATGGGTGGGAAAGTCTTTTTTTGTTTGAAGTGTATTAGCGTGTGTCTTCGGTTTGATTTGTAATTTCTGTTTCTCATCGTAAGCGGCTACGTATGAATTGTAGTGTGTGGCGCTTTTTAAGGGTGGTATCATTATATACTTGGCACATCCACCGGTGAGAATAAAATGGGGTTCTGTGGTTCTGGTCTGTTATCACACAGCGTCAAGTATAATATTTTGAGGTAGTACTTTTTAATATTTATTCCATCTATTCAAATCACTTATTTATTTAGCACCAGATATAAAAACCATCTCCATTTCAGAAAATAAGAAATCAATGAACAGTAATTGGGGTTATGAACGTATCTACAATGGGCCTAACGTATGTAAGATTTTTGCGCGACTAGTAAGAAATTGTATAATTTCTTAAGAATCTTACGTAATTGTATTAAAAGGAAAAGGTTGCCTTCAATAGGATGCGGATGTACTTTTTAAGGTCACACTTTTATTGGGCTTATTGCCTTAGTCGAGGGTTTGCAGGCGCAGAGTATTAGGTCTTCACGCGAAAATAGGGGTGGTGGGTCATGTTAACTTGCAGAAAATAAGAATAGTTGTGTTATAGAATGTGGGACAGGCTGCTTACTCTACGATATGTTTCAACAGAAGTCAGCAATCTCGGCGCTCATGTACATACTACAACAAAATAAAGTTGAAATATCATTACATGGTCTTGAAAGTGTCAGTTATCTGAAGAGTGAGCGTTGGGCAATATGATTTTGGCTCGAAGTACTTTTTTAACTTTCATAAAATCAATATTTCTAATTATTATGTTTTTTACTTATTTAATTTAATTTCTGTTATTTCAGAGATTTTAAATAAAGTTATATTATTATGTTATTTATCTAATAAAGACTTTAATTTTTATTTTTTTAAGTCGGTTTTTTAACTAACTTTTATTAGCAGAATAAAACCATTGCTCATAATTTTTAATATGGATTAATAAAGGGCAGGCAAACGATACCCTATAATCTTAGACTTTTTCTATCAAAAATTTTGGCCGTAATAATTCCGTTATATAAAAAATAAAAAAAATAGCGGACTCGCTCTATTTTTTTCATCGCTAATCGTATCTAAAAAAAGAGGGCTTAAACTTTATT
The DNA here is from genome assembly GCA_024509875.1 of Oreohelix idahoensis. Classification (NCBI taxonomy): domain Eukaryota; kingdom Metazoa; phylum Mollusca; class Gastropoda; order Stylommatophora; family Oreohelicidae; genus Oreohelix; species Oreohelix idahoensis. The sequence goes on from JAMPIV010015552.1 coordinate 23,040, forward strand.
AAATATTGGTAAAATAGACCCACATAAAATATATTAAAGGATATATACTGAATAGCGATGTCAAAGCGGTTCCACAGGCAAAATAGTGTGCTTAGCCTTCCTCTAATCCTATCAAATCCCGTTGATGGGTATTAGACTCTTCCCCAATGGAGGAGCAGTTGACCTAGACACTACGGATTACGGCGTATTTAAGATGGCGACTCGAGAATGATATAGGAAAATTGTAGGTTATCCCTCGGGCGTGATGGGGGGTCAGAAAAGAATGATCAGAGTGGTTAGTATTTACTAATTGTATGTGTTTGGTTATTTCTGTCGTTCTTTCTTGTGATATATAATCTCACTTTTAGGACTAAGGGATTCAATATTATGGTCTGCGTGACTTAGAGGTTCAACTGTGTTAAGAAAATATCTAACAGGCGTTCCGGGTGATATGAGTGGAGGTTGTTTCCCCAACACAAAAAACACCCAAAGCATGTGTTTCAACTGTTAAATCTGAAGATAAGGTGCGTGAGGCTGGGTAGGTGTTATGGGGTTTTTTGTCGTGGGACCTATTTAGAAAATATATAAGGGGATAATAAAACCAGACTATTGTTACGTGTTGTGGGGTGGGATGTAGTCTTATGTTTGGATATGCGAGAAGCTTTCCTTAGCCATAGTTGAGGTAGGACCACAACTGATCAGGACGCATGGGTGGTATTGGATGGCTGAGGTCTTGTTAACATAACATGTCATCGGTTTAAGTTGTGGTGACGTTCACATCGTTATCTGAGAGGCTGGTAAACTCTGTGTAGGGAGTCATTCTCATATTGGATCGACGGGGCGTGGCAGTTCCCTTCTTATGAGCTATTTCTAGAGGGCCGAAGATCGGACGAGAATTTTTGATGAAATCTGGTTTTAACTCATACATTGAAATTTCGGATGTGCGATGGTTCATCGGTAGGGGGGCGGGGGGTTGTGGTGACCTAATTCAATGGTTAGGAATATGTCTGAAACTGTATTTGGTATTGTAATTGTGGGTGTGGATAGCATAGGTTGTGGGGTGTTGGGACGTGTCAAGCGAGAATGCCCCGATTATTTGTATTTAGTGGGGGCATTTATTTGCAACCTTTTGTTTTTTGTGTGGAGTTCTTTATCACTTTTTTTATTGAGACATTGTGATTTATACATATTTATTTGTTAAATAGGTGACTTGATACAATTAAGGATTGCGAATTTAATTTTTAATAAAACAGTTCTTATTTTTAGATTTATACAAAGTGAGATTATCTAAAATTTATGTTTTTTTTTTGTTTTTTGTATTCTATACTCTTTTTTTTTGTATATTTAAAACATTCCTTTATTCAGGGCTCTTCCTCAGAGACGTAATTAAACAAATTTCGTTTTTTATAACTCCCCCCCATGAAAACAGTTAAGTAATCACGAGCATGAATTTTTGTTCTTATTAATTAACTTGTGCTTGGAATATTATACGTGTGTACTTTATCTCAGGTACATTGAAAGTGTCATATATAATAATATATAATATATATATATATATATATACTATATATATATAGATTTATATATATTTTATTATACTATATATTTATATATATATTTAATATATATATACTATATATAAGTTATATATATATATATATATATATATACAAATATTAAATGTAAAACGTACTGTTTATGCGTACTTGTGGTGAAAGCACTGGCAGAAGTGAACGTGGTCGTTTATCACTAATATGGATCTGTGTAATATTGCTGTGTTGATGTAGGTCACCACAGAAATGTAACGCACCTGCGTGAGGCAATGCCAGGTTGTTGGGTACTATGATCACTATTCAAACAAAACTAGTCGTGGAATATATTGTAAACTGTGTGGGTACTGCGGTATATGATGTGCTGAGTACCCGGGTGGTAGACGAGTAAAGCGAATGCTTGAAGCTCTTAGTTAACTCTTGCAGGGCCGGAATTTTTATCTAATCAGTTTTTTGCCAGAATTATTTTTGTACATAAAGCACGTACCGGGTTTTTTAAATTCTTAAAGTTTCTGAGTTTATATACACATACAAAGGACACACAATAGATAATATACATCACAGTAAAGATAAAGTGAATGTAGAGATTAGACATATGAAGGATTTTTTAGTGATATTACTACATATAGTAATTCACTTTAATGAGTCATAATGAAAATTACGGAATAACAAATTTCACAGAACAACAAAAGTGAATGTATTCCACGGTCGTTTCGGCTTCTAGGGGTTTTGTGCTGGATGTACACTACTACAGCGTCGTTCCGGCTTTTTTAAGAGTTAAGTAATAATGCAAGCCTAAAACATCAATGCACCATAGTTCAATTGATGGATTGAAGACTGACTGGCACGTTTCAAACATTTTATTTACTGAATTACTGAACACAGTCGCATCAAAGTACAGAGCATAAATCAACATCGTAGACAAGAATCAAGGAAACTTCAATTAACATAATGATGACTGATTAATTGTCTGGTAATCAAAGGCTTGCATACATTACATTCAACTAGGACTATCCCTAAATAAACATATCTGTCCTAAATGTTACAATTTAATAATGTAGCTTCCGTACCACGCTTGACTCAGCGTCGTCAGGTACTTAATTAGCTATCTGTCGTCAACAAACTGAGCTCCTAAATTGAGCGATGTAGCAATAATTAATAAGGCTGTTATATGAACTGGCATAGCCCGCAAGATATATTCGCTCTTGCTGAAAAAAATATTGGCGTAATACAGGGCCCTCAATATGTAAGACAGCTGTTGTAAATCCTTTGTTTAGCAGGCACGATCAAACCATACTAAAACATATACTTACCGCACAACCTGCGGCGTCCACAATAATTTATCATCATCATTTAGGGCTTCTGTTTGGATTGAAAAACACAATAAGTCTCGTTTGGCTAAACATAAGAAAGCATAAAGGAAGGATTAATGTCTCTAAAGTTAATTCTGTGAGCTTCACTCGCAGATAGGTTAAAATCCTAAATGCTTTCTGCAACCTAAAAGGCATATTAATAAGAATTGTCATTTAACCTTTTTACATAATCTTCCGGATAGACATCACTTTCATAAATTCACTCACTCGCTTGGCCGAACAAAGAATCACTGGGGAATAAACATTGACATTTTCAGTCATCGTCGAAAACTTTTAATCCCATTGATGATATAGAAAAAGCACAGCGGAAATAGTTGGGTCCGACAGCCCAAAAACACACTCTACCTGACGGAAGTTCCCTCAGCTTCGCGCATAGAACTGGCGCATTGTTAGACAGCATAAAACTGAGGCATCCGTTACAGCACAGATCATAACGCTCGACAATCGAATTGAAAGGAAAGAGAAGATTAACCCTTTAAACAACCTGTTCTCATAGATGTATAATTACCCAATTATTATCCAATTCGACCAAAAATGTTTTACAACAAAAGTAATTAAAATATGGATTTACCTTTGTTATGGATATCCGTCCAAAGAAACGACAGCAACTTATATATATATATATATCTTTTATATCAAATAGATATATATAGATATTATTATAATATATTATATATAATTATATATATTTTTTTCTTTTTTCTCAACCAGCGGCACTAGGGCTTTCAGCCCTTCGACCCAATGTCAATGTCCATTGCGAGGCTGGCGGACCTAAGGACATTTCCTTCCCAAACCCGGTCAGCGAGCTACCGCTCCTGTCCCATCCACAGTGGGTTTATCACAGTGAGCCTTTCAGGTTTAGTAGTTAATTCAGTCAAATTTCCAGGCCGTAAACCTTTTCTTCAGAAACGCTGACGCCCGGGTTTGAATGAACCAATGACATCACTGGTTCGACAAGTTACACAACTGGCCGAAGCCCATTACACCAGGCGTACGGCTTCCCATATATATATATATAATATATATATATATAATATATATACATAATAATATATTTATTTATCTTATATTATGTCTATATATTTTATATATTTATAATATATAATATACTATAAGTGAACTAGTTAAAATTAGCAATTCAATATTTGAAATATAACTTTAGATCATTATTTAACTTTATTGTGCAATGGGTGAAATGGACATTCTCATGTTTTTATCTTATTTTTATCCTTGTAAAAAGCATTTGAATTCGTTATCATTTTCCTAACCTAAAGAGAAACGGTATTAGGATCTATCTAAATTGTAAATATATATATTATATTTAATATTTATTTATATATATATTATAATATATAACTATATAATTTTATATCATTATATTTATAGATATATATATATAATATATATATATATTTATAATAATATATATATATATATCATATGTATATTATAGTGTAATTATATAGTATTATTATATTATTTATATATATAATCAGTCTTACTTAATTATTTAAATTGAGTTAAGGTTCTGTTGGTTATATATACCTATTACATATTTAATTAACTAATTAATCCCCTAGCAGAGTCAATACAAAAATAATAATCATTATTCAAGGGAGGATCTTGAGAGGTAGCACTTAGACCTTCATGAAACAAACACTATCATCATACTTGAAGGTTTATACAGCTTGATGCTACCTTTGATTGTCGATACACCCTTGCTCTATTCAGAGAAGGGGGTATTTCTTATAAGACGAGTCTCTTATCTGGCACTGTCCGATACACTTCACAGTAATTTCAAATATCATGTACTTGACCTATAGCGGTCATTCTAATCGTCAACAGCATCTTCGTCGACTGTATTCATAATATATCACTTGAATATTGATTTTTAGAATCGTTTATGCACGTCAGGCATTTATATAGATTAATTCTTTAATATCTATTTATTTCAGAACCACTGTCTGAACATTAATCTACATTTGGCCTTATACGCCAGAGCAGTTACCATTATCATTGTTTCACACAATGCAGTTACGCCTATAATGGCGTCATCTCTATAATTATTCGCCTGTCATACCGCGTTTGAATATTCACACTTTAATATCTATTTAGACTCATAGGTCTTTAAACACACATTATTATTTTGGCTTAACACCTGAACATATGACGGTTATACTTCTAGAATAAGTGGATCTACCACATAGCTACACACTACTATTGGCACATAGGCCATTCATCAGCCATCATGCATGAATGCCACACATCGATGTTTTCGTTACTAGCCTACACACGTCACCTAGTTATTTGCGCGTATGGTTTGGTCTAATCAAGAGAGGTGCTACATGGTGCAACCATATAGATTGATGTAAAACCAACATGATTACGAACAATGCAGTAATTCTCAACATATATATATATATATATATATATATATATATATATATATATATATATATATATATATATATATATATATATATATACACACACTCTTTGATCATTAGCTGCCTATTGTCAATGCAGTCAGTAGCCATTATGCATGGTGGCGTCTTGTAGGCTGTAACGAACTGCTTGCACTGGGCTTGGTCGGCGGCTATCCTTCATGCAGTGCCTCAGCTCGGGTTTATTCTTTGCATCTCAGCTTGCACGGTTCTTCGCCAAGTTGTTTTTGGCCGGCCACTCTTTCGCTTTCCCTTCATGGGTCCATAGCATAGCTGTTCTAGCCCAACTCCAACGTCTGCCTGTTTTTATAACGTGCATGTCCTCTTGGTTGCTCCGAGTAAGCAGTTCTTGGCCGGTGATGGTGTTCGGTCAAAACATTCGAAGAATTTCCCTTAGGTATTTTGCATGGACACCCGTGTGTTACCGGGGCCCGAAAGGGGAGCAAAGAATAGTAACACTGTCCCCTACCAAGCATGTCGTAAAAAGCTACTAAGGAGGGTTGGGCATGGGGCCGGTTACACCATCCTGTAAAAAAAAAATTTAAACCACAAAAAACTTCAACAAATATGGACAAGTCAAATAAAGAAAATAAAACACAGCCATCCAAGACAGGGGAAGGTCCTCTCGCGGGGAGGCGTATGATGCAACACAGAGAAAGCCGAAAGGAGTCTGTGTTGCTGACTAACCTTCTTTCTTCTAGGAGAACTTCCAGATTTGGCACCTGGAATGTTCGGACATTAAACGAACAAGGGAAAGTGGCGCAAGTAGCAGCAGAAATGAGGGAATACAAAATCGAGGTTCTGGGAATGTGTGAAACAAAGTGGAAGGGGGTAGACAGGAAGAAACTCATCACAGGTGAATTGGTGCTGTCCTCAGGACATGAAGACGAAAGTTCACACCACAGTGAAGGGGTAGCTCTTATGTTATCTAAAGAAGCACAGAAAGCACTAATTGAATGGGAAGCTGTTGGACCCAGAATAATAACAGCTTCTTTCAAAACAGCTAAAAAGAAAATTCATGTAAATGTCATCCAATGTTATGCACCAACTAATGACAAAGAAGAGTCTGTGAAAGAAGCATTTTATACTAAACTACAAGAAATTATGGATAAAGTAAAAAGAAGAGACATCACAATTTTGATGGGTGACATGAATGCAAAGATAGGTACAGTCAACACTGGATTTGAAGAAGTCATGGGAAAACATGGGCTAGGAGTAATGAATGAAAATGGAGAGCTATTCGCAAACTTCTGTGCTTCATATCAACTGGCTATAGGAGGAAGCATGTTTCCACATAAGAGAATACACAAGGCAACATGGATATCACCAGACCATAGAACAGAAAATCAGATTGATCATATATGCATAAACAAGAAGTTTAGATCATCATTGCAGGATGTAAAGGTATATAGAGGAGCAGATGTGGCATCAGATCACCATCTTCTGATAGCCAAAGTAAAAATGAAACTCAAGAGATATGCAACTATGCAAAATTATAGACAACAGTTTAATGTAGGACAGCTAAGAAATCAAGAAACAAGAGACAAATTTGCGGTCACAGTATCCAACAAATTCCAAGTGCTCCAACAGCTGGAAGATGTAGAGAATACAGAAGACTATTGGCAGCAGGTCAAAACAGTATGGAAGGAGACATGTGAAGAAATACTGGGGAAAAGGGAAAGACAACAAAAAGCATGGATAACAACAGAAACCATCAATAAGATAAAAGACAGAAAAAACAAGAAAGCAGAGTTAAACACAAGCAAAACTAGAAGCTCCAAAGCCAAGGCTCAAGAAGTGTACACAGAAGCAAACAAAGAAGTAAAAAGAAGTATCAAAAGAGACAAGAGGAAGTATATTGAGGAGTTGGCAAGAGAGGCAGAAGATGCTGCAGCCAAAGGAAATATGAGAGAACTGTATAGCAGCACAAAGAAGCTAACAGGGAAATACAAGCAAACAAGTTGCCTCATAAAAGACAAGAATGGGAAACTGCTCAGCAATATACAAGAGCAAGAGCAAATGAAGAGGTGGACAGAATATTTTGGGGACCTTCTCAATAGACCAGCTCCACAAAACCCGCCGGACATCCAGCCAGCAGAAGAAGAGCTACAAATTAACGGTGAAAGACCAACGAAGGAAGAAATAAAGAAAGCCATAAAGCTTCTAAGAGAGGGAAAAGCGTCTGGACCTGATGGCATTCCAGCAGAGGCCATCAAAGCAGATATCGACACGGCTACAGAGATGTTATATAAATTACTTGGTAAAGTCTGGGAAAAGGAAGAGATACCAGCAGAATGGAAGGAAGGATATCTGGTTAAGTTGCCTAAGAAGGGAAATTTAAAAGAGTGCACAAATTATATCGGAATAATGTTACTATCAGTGCCAGGAAAAGTATTAAACAGCATTATCCTTGATAGATTAAAAGAGTCCATAGACAAAAACTGAGAGATGAACAAGCAGGTTTTCGACAAAACAGATCATGTACAGACCAGATAGCCACTTTGAGAATAATAGTTGAACAAAGTCTGGAATGGAATTCATCACTATACATCGGATTTGTGGACTACGAAAAGGCATTTGACAGTGTAGACAGAGAATCACTTTGGAAATTGATGAGGCATTATGGAGTTCCCCTGAAGATCATTAATTTGATAAAGAAAACATATGAAGACATGACATGCAGAGTTCTTCACGAAGGACAGCTTACAGAACCGTTTGGGATAAGAACAGGAGTGCGACAGGGATGCCTCTTGTCTCCATTTCTTTTCTTGCTGGCAATAGATTGGGTTATGAGATCATCGACAACACACAACAGAAATGGAATCCAGTGGACGCTGACTAAGCAGTTGGATGATCTGGATTTTGCTGATGACTTGGCTCTTCTGTCCCATAACCGTAATCAGATGCAGGACAAATTGAAAACACTCGATGAGAGGTCACAGCAATTGGGTCTGAAAATACACAGGGAAAAGACAAAAATAATGAGAATAAATGCAGGTAATGATAACAGGGTTGAACTTGAAGAAACACCAATTCAAGATGTAGAATCATACACATATCTTGGCAGTAATATAGACAAAGTTGGAGGGACAGACAGCGATATCAAAATAAGAATACAAAAGGCAAGAGGAGCTTTCATTGCATTGGGAAATATATGGAGATCAAGAGAAATCGGATCCAACACGAAAATAAGAATCTTCAACTCAAATGTGAAGTCAGTCCTATTGTATGGCTCGGAGACATGGAGAACAACAAAGACAACAACCAAAAAAGCTACAGACTTTCATAAATGGGTGCTTGCGTAGAATAGAGGGATTAAAATGGTATGACAAGGTTACCAACGTGGAACTGATGACAAGAACTAGGACAAGTGCCAGTGGAACAAGAGATGAGAAGAAAGACGATGGCGAATGGATAGGACACACACTGAGGAAACCTGTTGATAGCATTACAAGGCAGTCCTTGTTCTGGAACCCCCAGGGCAAGAGAGGCAGAGGAAGACCAAGAAGTACATGGAGAAGAGAGTTGGAAACAGAGGTGAAAATGATGAGGAGAACATGGAAAGAACTAGAGATGATGGCACGGGACAGGAGGACTTGGCATGTGTTTGTTGAAGGCCTATGCTCCTTTGGGAGTGGAGGGTTATGAATGAATGAATTTTGCATGGAAAGAGGACAATTTCTACATTTCCTGTGTTACTTTCCAGCATTCCGCACCATCATCGTACTCCATTTCCTCAGCTACCTTTAGTGCAATCCTATGCACTTCAGCTAGATCTGCCATTATATCCGGGTGAGAAAACACTATGCAAGATAAAACCTAGAGATCTTGGTTACTTAGCCCACTAGGTGCTGATTAACTTCGCCTGTGAGTTAACGCTCAGTCAATAAACTCTTTGGTTAGACTGGGAACAATTTAAGTTGAGAAGTTTGTAGCTACTATGATTACGACAAGCAAAACCCCAGAACTCCAACAACAACAAAATTCTAAGTGATGTAAAACTTATTTACCATCACTTAACCCCACTTCTGTCAGTACTCAGCTATTGAGAGGATTGGTTACTATCATATGACTTAACACCCTTCAAGGTACATAGGCGAGCGAGTAAACTGACTATCTGTAGCTTCTTATCCTAGATTAAAGAGCTACTACGTGGAAAAATATTTAACACCCCCCCCCCACCCCCCCCCCCCCCCCAAAAAAAAAAAAAAAAAAAATCGCTGACTTTAACAACAATAGTCGTCAGCCTTTTTAACCAAAAACTCAGCAGTGATACCAGTAACCTTAACCAGCTGTGACATGTGTAAAATGAACAATAATTGTAACTTGTGATTTGTGATTGCTGTGGATAAAAAGTGCTGTTCAGAATTATTATTAGAATTATTATCTAATATACTTAATGGAGTGTCTGATGATCTAGTTTTTCATTTTAATATACCTTACTTCTTAATTGTAATCAGATATTGTAAATGTATGCTTTTATACTACAGTGTACTTATAATATTGCATCGCCATTGAACTAATACCTTAAGTATGTTGGAGAATGTCTGGATACCTAGCAATAAAGATGAGTAAGAGGAAGGGCAAAATGCAAGACGGGCTTATATGCACGATTCTCATCTATCAGTCAATACCCTTTACCTCCCTAAGGAGCATAGGTCATAAAGCTGGATCTCGTACAGTGAAGGCGTCAACAATTCACTCCCTGTGGCAGTATCTGCTTGGGACTCAAAGCTGCTCACCTGTGGGAACATTTTCCGCATGCGATGACAACACATGAAGTCCCAGGTCATTCAACGCAGATTTCCAAAATGTCACGAGTTCTTATTATATGCCACCATAATCTGATTACGTTTCAAATTATGTCTAATTTACCGTATGAATGGTTTAGATTGTGTTTGGTAGTTTTTTTTATTTTTTTAAGGCATTAATTTTTGTTAATTTATTTTAATTAATAATTTTTTTTTCTTTTCCCCTTAAATTTGATTATGTCTGGATGTTACAAATGTATGTTATTATTTTACCTCGATAATGTTGTATGCTTAAATAATGCTAAAAATACATGTGCTATTGAAAGGATACGGTATGTAAGATGACAGAGAGAAGAAGGGCAGAATATAAGACGGGTCTGCGTGCCCAATTCTTAACCCTTTGAAAATAAAGTTCGTTCGTTCGTTCGTTCGTTCTTCCAAAAGAAAAGGGTCGATTTGTTTAGGGTATAGAAATTTCTATAATCTGCAGAACACTAAACTCCAAGAATCAAAATAGAATCTGGTAAGAGATTTATCCTCGGACCGAGACCTCATCTGTCGTGGTTGAGTTAAGGTTTTAGAGTATTTGTCGAGTCAGACAATTGTAGTGAAATTGACAATGAGAGTGAACTGACAGAATTATAGTCAACACACAGATAATGTGTAAAATAGGGTGAACTTGAGGCAAACCTGGAAGAGGATTCATTAAAGGTATCTCTCTTTCCAAGCCTCAACACACTTATATAGTCTTAAGAACCACCCGCTCTCTCTTCTTTCTCTGGTCAAATAGAGACAATAATAAGAGCTGCACAAATTAAGTATGGATGAAGGGTCGTGAACAGTGCGTTAATAAATGAGTAAAATTTATTAAAGGTTCTTGAAGGAAGAAAATATATGAAAATAAGTATATCAGCACAACATCATAAGAAAACATCAATAATCACATCAAGTTAACAAATATCCAATTAAACCCCAACGAACAAACAATCCACCAACACAAAACCCCTCCTGTAGAACATCGACACATAAATAAACAGAGTTTCTAATCCTTCCGCTTCTGTGGAACCAAATTCAATAACTCCAGTTAGTGCCTTTATATGTATATTCTCCTATAGGTGATGAATTACACTATAAATCCACTGTAGGCGCTATCCATGCACCGTTGGTCACACACTAGCAACAAGATAGGCTGTAGATTACTCTGTCTATATTCGGCTGCTCGCTAATATGTGCGGGGGTTTTGAATGACCAGAAACACACACAAGACGAGGTCAGTTTAGGAAAAACGATCCACTGCGCTATTATCTAGCGCGTGAAATTAGGCCTGCGTGCTTGATGTTTAAATCCGGTTTGGTTGGTTTGAACTTTATTTGTGACTGAGTGCTTAGTTTAAGCACATAGTCTGGTGCTTTCAATTCCGCTAAAGACGCTGTGCTTATCGATATGCTGGAAACCACTATGCTCTGACTGGTGATCAAGAGGCGAGTAGGAAACCACTACTGCCAAATACGATTTCAGATTTGCTATGGCTCGTTATACACTGCATGAGCTCATTTCCCAGTAGAGGGATGGACGTCCAAAAGGGTTGTACTTCAGGTATAGATGACAACTCGTGATGCTAATTGCTTTTAGGAACCGTGAGATCGATGACAATGTTACGTTCTTCGCCTGACTGGAATCCTGTAGCAATGGTGTACCCTGGAACTGAGACCCAAAAAAGAAACGACCTTTACATCAAGCAACAATAAAATTACAATAACGTTATAATAAACAGTTATGCTCCACTATGGGATTTATAATTATTGTTATCATTTCTAGGATAGTGTCGCAGAGTGAAGATAATTTGCCTATTTAAAATTTTCTGTCCTTCCTGCATATTGCTTTATTTTTTGTCTATCCTAAGTTTCTGAAAAAAATGTTTCTCACGCACTTGCCTTTCCCACCTTAACTCAGGTGAAGGTTCGGTCAACCAGCGAAGACTAGGACTTTTTGGTGGGTGTGGCAACTGGGAGATATGCTCGGTTGCTGAATGTGGACCGACGCAGCACTACCAAACTATACACAAACATGACTGCACACAAGAATATAGCTGGTTGGAGTAGTCTAAGGGTCGGGCTGGAATTGCCTCAGACTTATCCAGTCCAGTATAACGTCGCCACATGGACCCGGTATGCCCAGACGTCCCAAGCGTAACAATGACGTATACAATACTCTCCCTTCATGCTTGGGGGGAAATAAATGAGTCCGGGATTTTCACATATTGTAGATGAGCATAATTGAAGGCCTCACCTATCTGCACACAAAGACAAAGTGAACAGCTAACCAACTGATTCAAGGCTTTCTCGCAATCTAACGGAAGCACCCCCCTATGTCCCTCAATGAGATAAAACAGTACATGAGACAAAGCCCAACCTGGGAGCTTGTTAATTAAACTGATTTAGCCAGAAAATAGGGGCAAGTTAACGGGGACAAATAGATAGAAAGCAGGAAAATAGAGATACGGAGACAAGGTAGAATAGTCTAAGTGTATAAAGAAACGTTTTGGATTACCCTTTACCAATGTATGTTAACTATCCTCAATGTGAGCTACCGGCCGGCCGATCCAGATACAAAACCCAGTACAAGAAAAACATACAATGCTCTTATCCTGGGGTATACCGTAAGTTATATACACCAGAACCACCAGAGACCACACAGAACCTAAACGCCAAAACCCGATAAATACCCCAATACGCAGTACCATATACCTGATTTGCTAAAACATCCATCATATGCACTGCCAGTCCACTTTATTCGCTCTCCCCCCCTCCTATTGGTAACACCAACTCTCCCTTCTAGCATGGGGGGGTGTAGCCCGGCAAGATGGATACAATTGATACATGACCCGGAATGCATTTCCTCTCGACCGAACCAAGAACCTGGCCGTGAGGCATCCCTGGAAATATTTTACGAATAGTACCTGAACGCTATGTTAGTAAACGGAGAACGCATTCATGAATCCACCCATGGCCTACGCATGTGACACTGTGCTAAAATTTTATTTTCTAGTCGTAAACTCAGTGATTGCAGCAGAAAGATGAGTTTACACATGTATTTTTGGTATGTAGATATTTCGCTACAGCGTGATATGTTTATGATAGCGAGTAGCAATTGTCTTGTCTCTTATAAGCTTTGAAGAATAGGGTTACCTTTGGCCAGATAGGCCATATAGTCTATATCGTCCACCGCAGGTCACAAAAAAATACCCCCGGGTCAAATATTTCAAGTATTCCCAAAATTCCTCAACGATAACCATCCGACCAGCCCCTTGACCATACTCCACGCCATTGATAACGACGCTCCCATCCCACTTTGTGGAAGTCAAGATAGTACTGTGAACTGAGGCATGTGGTGTATATAGTCTCGAGACAATAGGTGTGAAGACGTGTTACCTAAACCCAGACCAAGGTCACACCGCGACGGTTGATTCTGGTTAGAATATCATGATCCCTAAATGAGATGTTATACCGGGTTTAATAGCTCCCTAGATGTAATAAGTCAATTCAAGATATCATATTTGGATTATACGGTAATAGTTTGGGGGTTTGCGAAGGGAGGAACACCCCGGTGAGTGATATTAAAAGGATGGTATGGTCCGGGAACACTTCGCACGGCGGGACAGCAAAGGAAACAAATGAAGCAACACGAGTTACCGTATTTTCGGGACACAGATCCTATATTTCCCATATTTTTTCCAGCAAAAGCCTATAGAGGCCTGCCGGAGAACTTAATTAAACACAATTCAATCAAAAATCCTTTTTAGTTGTCACGGTCACATTTGGGTATGTAATATTTTTTCCGTTTCTTGTTTATAAGTAATATCAAGTTTGTTGTGAGTTTATGTTTGTATTTCGTGTGATAATCTTTGATTATGGTCTTTTGTTGCTAGTAAATCTTAAAATAGAATTATTTTTATCGATATTCAAAATATGAAAATAAATTAGAGGTTAGGGTCCTCGATAGCAGGCAAGTAATCGAGGAGTCTGCGTGTGTGTGGCGGAGGGGGTTAAGCCGGACGAGACCAACACCGACGCCACTCCCAAACGCAAACAAAATACCAACTGCACAAAATATGATATACCCATGAGAAGTATTACTCACGCTCTCCCACATGCACTCCTCTCTCCCACCTCAGTCCGTACCATCTATATAGTGTTTAAACTGACTAATGAATACCACACAACTCGATGCCGTTTATGGCTAGTCAGTTCCTGTCAAACACATCGATGGCACAATCACTATCCAGGACGAGGGTGGGGGGCGACGACGTCCCGTGATGCCTATTTGTTTTACCTCACTCCAAGTAACAGGCGGACAAGCTGTTACGATGTACACGTAATTATATTTTCAAGGCGATCAGATAGATCTCGGAGGGGGCAGTACTTTATCTCATAAGTGATGTTCGGCTCTCTTGTGTGGTGGCTGGTGTTTTACTGTGGGGGGGGGAGCTGGTCGCAATGGGGGATCTGGGGGGGGGGTGGGGGTCCACTCTAGACAAAATTGTAATACGAGTGCATTCGCGGGCCTTGGCGATAAGGCTAATCAAAACCGAATGACACATACATGTGACCTGTGCCCCATCACAATGCGACGATGACGTAGGCCAGATCTGAGGTCTGGAGCTGTGGGCCGGGTCCACTTGGAGGTGTGCCAATCTCAACATGGAGGAGCGGTGAAACCTAACCCTGTTTTTGTTCCAGCTGAGAGATATGCGATGTATCATTACAGACGATGTAAGGTGAATTTTTTACAGATAAAATACTATGCATAGAAGCAGTTACAATAAATAGAATGGTGTAATGCTGCGGCCCTTGGTGTCGATACACAAAAAGGTGGAAAGGTAATAACGCTCTCCAAAAATTGAATACAAGGAAAAGCAATGTTATTTGGCTATAATATATATAAAATACGTTGTGACTTAAACACACTGAAATACTAAATGTCAGCAGGCCTTGTGTGGCGGGGGGTTTCATTATTGTCTGATATGAAGGAGATTTCTAGGAAAGCGAGGTGTTTCTATGGCCAACAACAGAGAAAGAAGCATATACATAATTTCACACCAACCACTGAATAAAATGATACAGCACCTGCCTCTACCACCTGTCTGCCAATCCACAACTCCAACGCCGAGTGAAAAAATGCTGTCCCTCACAACACGATTCATTATTTATCAATTGAAAAACCTAAACAACGTCAATATCTGAACAGATATCCATAAAGTACATGACAGCTTTTGTATCATACGGCTTGGAGACTCCTTAGAACCCATGGGAAAGCAAAGTACCCGGACTATGAGTTTCTTCGCAAAGTAAGTAACTGTTTAGCTGTATAAGATTACATAACGGGGACCATGTAAAACGAATAACAACCGAGGAGACAGGCCCTAAACTCTTGTCTTGACATGCGCTCCTATAACTAATTTCTTAAGGCAGGCTCTCGCACAACACGGACAACTAACCAAACCCTGTTTCGCCCACCTCGTTCACCCCAACTCTACCGCTACGCCCCACCAGCACCGAAGAATCACTAAGAGGAGGGAGAGGGCAGGAAGTAGAATGTAAAGTAGTAGAAAGGAGGTGGAAGGGACGCACCCGCAATAACGAACACAACCCACAAAACACCCCACACTACCACCACACCCAACCCTACACAAACAACACTACACCTCTAACCACACTACGACACACACACGTAACGTTACTGGTTTGACAACAACGACTATCAACAAACTCTGCCCCCCCCCTGAGGTTCCTCCCATTCCGCCTGCCCCCCTAGTCTCTACGTGGGGCCTTAATAGACTAATATCCTAATGTAGGGGAGATTGGTTGTCCCAGGTGGGTGGCCCACAATCTCGACTTTGAGCACAGATAATTTAATGAGCCCGAACGGTACTTATGATCCATCACTTAATAATTTGGAATCAAGGCATATGTTAAGATCATATGGTCTCGCCAGTTTTCCACTTGACCCCGCTAGCGAGGGAAACCCAATTGAGCGCTCTGTAGTGGGTATTCTGTTGTTTGTTTGTTGGCATTCGTAGGACATGAACCCGTGATATATTGACCATGCGTCCTTTTATTTCCTGTATATAGTCGGGAGACATATTTCTGCCTAGATATTATCTGCCTACAGTCTTCTTATTTAGGTTCGTATTGTAATTACATATGAACTTCTAATCAAACCAACTGAATGTTCAATGGGGAGTATTTCTAAGACATTTGTACTCTGGTAAAGTATAGAGCGGAGCTTGTGTCTCGGACAATGATTTTGTTATGAATTAATCATCATACACGACAACACCCCTGCACAGCCCCGAACCGCTTCCTCTGCATGCGCTCTCCATCGTGTCCCCCCCCACACTAAAATATTGCCCCCCAGCCTGCCTTTGTTCACATTAATCAACGTATAAACATACGAGCAGGAAAAATTTACGAGTGTGTGCTGACCGTGAGAAAGAATTTAACAAGAAATTTTCTTTATCTCTATTTCTTGGGCAAGACCTTAACCCAACCCCGGGGGGCGCCGACCTGTGCAATGTCGTGCATGTTTCCCGGCGGACGAGGGGATGTTTCGAACTTATAACGTAAAATTCGTGAGTAAGGACAAATAATTAAATTACTAGGAGTCCCCTACATTTCATAGACAACTAACTGCCGAGAAGAAGTTTACGTATGCAATAAGGAATAGTAATTTAAAATATATATACCTCTAGTGAAGCTTGAACATCGTGCGATCAAGGTGCCCACGGGAACTTTTTAAACTCATCACAGAACGAACCGTGAGTTTTTTGAGTCCCTCTCGCCCCTGAAATAGAAGATGAAAAGCGCGGTGTATTGGAATTGACCAACCTTCAAAATGGTTGTCCGGACGTCGCCCCTGTCGCTTCTCAGCCTAACCGTACCCCTGTGTAAGTAGCAAAAGCATAGCGGGTTGACGCTGTCTATCAACAGGAAACGATCTTCCTCGGGCGGGGCTTTGGCGGGCGGATTCAAAGCAGTTTATGGCACTGGGACTCGAGCTACAAACGTGTCGCCTGTAAATGTCCAGGGGACCAACACTACAATGGATTGCCGGCTTAGGTAATAATTATCTGTAAAGCAGGACCCACGATTGACTGCACCAATTGGAGTAGAAAATAACAATACTGGTGCCCTCCCTGACAACGACATAATACACCGCGTCGTGGGGGATGGTGGTCCGGATCTGAGAAGGGGAAAAAATGGTTCTTACGTTATGATAAGAGTCCGAAGAGAAAAGGAATCACCGAAAGATCAGAAAAAAACTGAGGAAACCATGAAAACCATTAAAAGAGTACGATAAAAATGGGGAACGTGTTAAGAAAGAATAAAAATTAACAGATACCAATCCGTTGACCAGACACGTAGCAAAGTACATAAAGATACAAGATATTCAATGGTAGTGTTTGAACCAACATGTAAGAAAACACATAAATAACTAGGTGTCGAATTAACTGACAACAAACATTAATTAAGTTATGAGCAGACAACAATGTCCATTATTGGCTTGCAAATATGAATTGTATGACCCGCCACCAATAATGTTGTGATAATAAGTTGTATGCCCTTATAGGGCCTTTTAAAATGTGCCCAATCCACCAATTGCCTGGACATAATTCCCTACGGGTCCTACAGTTCCGGATAGGAATAGGTGACACTTGTAATGGGGTAATCGTCACGAATACCTTCCAGATATCAATTCCAAAACGTAAATCAGCGGCCTGTGGTTCCACTTCAAGAAAACCTTCATCGAGTCGAGTCTCAACCTTCAACTTATACTCAACGCACCAAGTACTAGTTAGGTGGACATGAAAATGGGTCCTATCGTCCGTGGTTGTCAACCGGCAAATTAGAGCGGGTGTCCTGCCCTCGTAACTGTGATAACGAGGGGGTGGGTTGGGGGGTGGGGGGGGGGGGGACAAATTTATTTGTGACTTGGCAGCGACAGTGTCTTGTGCCTGATGGAACATATTAAGTTTACATACATTCACAAAAGGATAATATACAACAATGCACAGGTTGATATAATCATCACTCACTCCCTGCTCCATTTGGAGTCTGGGGGTTATCTCTGCTTTTGGTTCTTCCGTGAGAATTAGCATGAATCAATCACACCAGCGCTTGTTGTGGTGGTTCTTGAATATATCCTGTTCACATGCTGAGGTTGCCAGTCTAGTTTGAATCTTTAACACCACTAGCCAGTATAAACATGTCAAATTCACAGCATAAAAAATATGTTACACTCCCCTCAATAAATTAGAAGTCTTAGACTTCTTGTTCAGTAGAATAGTCTTGGCAACTTAACACAGATGCTTCGAACACACATCTGGGATATTATTTCTATTTCAGAATCCCTTTGTGACTTGATAGTGGTGCTGTAGAATTCCGGGTTCCGTATTAATATTGACGAGTTTTCTACTGATGAACAGAGATGCTCTTAATATGTTATGTCCGGTCCTATAAATTCAGAATCCAACTCTATTCTTTTCTGTGGTAAGGTCCGAGCTGTCTGCGTTGACGATTTCTAGAATGCAGTGACGTAAGTCAAATGTTTTCTACCTTTTATCGTAGGTTCCCGACCCACGCTTCCACCTGGCGTTTTCGACAAAACTCCCAATCAACGCCATTGTTTTTGGCGCCTCAAATGGCAGCCAATTCACTCAAAGTACAGATTATGAAAACTTGTCCTCATTCAAACAGCCATCGTCCATAGATGGAGTTGTGATATCCTTAAAATATTGTCAAAGCTGACTTATATCACACTTCCTGCTCACTCTTCCAAATGTCTTCCAAGATTGCGTTTATCTATAATCACCTGTCCCAAACAGTCGAGTCGGAAGTGATTATGCAATCTTAAGCTAACACTTCATGCTCGCATCTACCTGGAGTCAATGTGGTATTAACACTTTTTAGTGATTCAATTAATCTCTCAGGGATGGGCAATACGCTTGTCTGGACATTCGAAGTGAAGTGTGAAAAATGGAAACAATGACTCTAGTACTGAGTTCTGTGCAGCGAAAATAGAAATAATAGAAAGGGGGGAGGGAGAGAAAAATTGAAGAAAAATTGAATGGTCCAATTTCGTGACACACTGTCAATCCAAAGCTCATTAATTCAATAAGCACACAGCATTTTCCATAGGCTGTTGTTGCGTACATATTCTTTTGTATGGAATTATGCGACGCACGGATTACTGTAGGTAGGTAGGCATACAAATGTATTGTATGACTATTTGATATGAACAGTATTTATTTTGTAATGCTCTCATAGTCAAAGTTATATCACCTATGATTAATTCATACTTTTGTTGTATGGGTGATCCCTCTTGAATATCGATTTGGCGGATGGATCTAGACTCCGTTGATCTATCCTCTGTTCGGTCAGAAACAGATTATTCTTGCTTAGGTTTATGCAGGGATGTTTATGGTCCGAGTCTATGTTTACTCAGTGTCTGTTGGAGACGATTCGGTCTTATATCGGGTTATCTTTGTATGTCTATGTCGGACTATTTTCCTTGTACTGTATTTTGGGGTCAGGTGCTCTTCGGCGCATGAAGATAAGTTAGGGAGTTCTTCGGTGATGGAGAAACCTGGCGGGAAGTCATGTCTGAGACCTGCCCAAAGTTTGTGATCTCTTTTTTGATTATGGGAACGAAGATAGTTTCTTCTGGGATGGTTAAATCCATGAGTTCCCTAGTGTTCATTCCATAACGCGAGGAGAAGAGCGTTTCTGTGTTTGCTAGTGGTTTTTTCCTATGACAAGGTAAAAAACTGTTTACCGAACTTTTTCCATTCCTAGGCCTAATATGGGCAGACAGCTACATGAACTGAACCATGTCAGTATGTCGGAACGACATGTTATCTAGCAGCACTGATTATGTATATATGCAGCAACACTGAGGAAAGAATATGCTGAATGGTATAGAAACAGTTATGTTCATGAACTGAATCTTTATTGATGTCGACCTGTGTTCCTGTAACTGTACCCGTTCTGTCCAAGTGTGTGCGTCAAATTAAACTATCGAAACGTCTACAGTAGTCTGCATCAGTAACTTCTAGATACGTATGAATGAGTGTTTGAACCTTCAGTCAACTCCACAGAACAGTCTACACATTCGCGTATTGACATCTCTTGTAACACTCATTGTCAACAATGCATTCTTGTCGGGGCCTCATTGTGTTCCAGGACAAGGTGACCTGTATACCTGACACTGTGCCCGGTTATTAGAGTTGACCAGTTACACCAATACACCTTTACAACGTGCTCTGATATATACACAGTTACGGTGAAGCAGAACATAGCGTTATCAATGTGGTAGGCCAGATTAGTGGGCTTAACCTGCACAGTAGACATTGCCGGAAGTTAACAGCTACTGATACTAGTTCGTTTCCCTGACGCCTGATACGACACACCAGCAGTGTTAGTCTACACTTGATTGACAGTTCCTCACGTGACCTATGAAACGAATACTGAATCTAGGTCACCGCTTGTTGACATTTTTCTCTGTACAGGCATAATTAAACAGGACACTTGGATCAAGTGAATAGTTGACCGGGTTGGCAGGAAATGCAGTATTATTGAGAAGTGGATATATTTCATCAGTGGATCTTCTAGTGTGCTCAAAAAAAATTGAACAGTGTAATAGTTTAGTAAATAAATGTATTATTTAATAAAGTGGCAAGTTATTTTGATTAAAAATTGAGCCTTCTCTGCAACACTCTATCCACAACACATTCTATTCATGATATATATATATATTTTATGCTATATGTATTTATGTTTACATGTTATCTGTTTATATGTAATAGTTGTCTATATGTCTGCGGGACTGGTTGGGAGGTGACTAGTATAAGGTATACCGAGTAATATTGGTCTTATATTAGCGTTCTGTAGGGGCATATACAAGATCTTTGTAAGGCTTGTTTCCCACAGAGATTGGGATAGTGAGCTAATTAATCAAGTTCATTGAGAACTTGTTCCTGTTTACTTGGAAATAGATTACATTTTTGTGTCAACTGATTGCTATCATTATTAGACATCATGTCTACATTGGAATACTTTATTGCACAAGGGAAATCCCTTGATAAGTCTGGTAAGGAATTAGAGGAGTTTGCAACTGCTCAATTTGCCATGGTATTAAAGTCAGAAGAAAAGAGGCAAAAAGAGGAAAATAAATGGAAAGCAGAAGTTGAACAAAAGAAGATAGATGCTGAGAATTTAAGATTGCAGATGCAAGCTGAGGAGAGAAAAGCTGCTGCTGAGGAGAAAAAAGCTGCTGCTGAGGAGAGAAAGCTTCAAATAGAAGAAAAAAGATTAGACAGAGAAGCTGAACAAAAAAGATCAGAAAGAGAAGCTGAGGCTGAACAAAAGAGATTAGACAGAGAAGCTGAACCAAAAAGATTAGAAAGAGAAGCTGAAGATGAACAAAAGAGATTAGACAGAGAAGCTGAAGCAGAGGAGAGAAAGGCAAAAAGAGAACATGAAGTAAAACTGTTAGCATTTGAGTTAGAAAAGATGAAATTGACAAATATGAGTAATGTTAATCAGTCAAATGGTAATAGTGGTAAACCCTTTACTTATAAGGTCAAGGTACCAGCGTTCAATCTTTCCAGTGACGATATTACATTCTGGCTGGATAGATTTGAACGCTCTTGTCGAGCTCATAATG
This sequence comes from Oreohelix idahoensis, assembly GCA_024509875.1. Classification (NCBI taxonomy): domain Eukaryota; kingdom Metazoa; phylum Mollusca; class Gastropoda; order Stylommatophora; family Oreohelicidae; genus Oreohelix; species Oreohelix idahoensis. The sequence continues at coordinate 44,861 of JAMPIV010015552.1, forward strand.
TGGATAAATCACAGTATGCTAACAATTTGTCAGAAAATTTGAAAGGTGATTCTCTGACTAGTTTAAGTTTGGTTGAAGAGGCTGACAAGGATAATTATGATGTTATTAGGGCAGCCTTATTAAAAAAATATCAATTAACTGAGGAAGGTTACCGTATGTTGTTTAAGAGAATGGTACCTGAATCAGGGGTAGAATTTTCAGAATTCATTGCAAGGACACGTCTTACATTTAATCGTTGGATTGAGCTGTCCAAAACAGAAAAGACATATGAATCACTTATGGACTTATTGCTCAGAGACAAGATTATGTCAAGCATAAGTAAACCATTCCTTGAATTCTTACATGAGCGTAAACCCAAGACACTAAAAGAAATGGAAGAATATTGTACCCAATACGTCACGGCACATCCGGACGTAGCTTTTAGCAATGCTAAGGTTAAGGAAAGTATGCCAGTTGCTTCAGCAACACCACACAACCCTAATTATTCACACAAATTTCAGGGACCACAAAACAGGTTTGATAAAAAAGGTAACCATAATAGTTATCCAAACCAAGGTAACCAGTCATTTCATGGTTCTTCTTCGAAGAACTGGAGACGAGCCGACAGCCCTCGATTTAGAGGTGGTCATAATTATAGGAATTTCCGCAGAGGAAGTCATTATAGGAACTATCCAAGTCATCCATCATGGAGACAACAAGACCATAATTATAGAGATACTCATTATAATCAATATGATGATGGTAACCATGAGAACTATGACTCAAACCCAAATAGGGGTTACAATAGAGGAAACAATAATGATTACAGAGGCAATAATAATCGAGGTAGATCACCATACAAAAAACATAAATCATATTATCATGGAAACTCTCCACAGCAAGAGTCACATGAAGCCTATAAGCAGAATAAAGATAATAATGATGCTAATAATATGGCTTGTTCCACTTTTGATTTTGGGAGAGCATCTCAGTGCCCCAATGCAAAACATTATTTGAACCAACTACAGTGTCCACTTTAAGTTGTGGCCATCCTCTTCCCGCTCTTCCTGCGTCAGTCGCGCATGATGGAAGAGGTTCTCTTGTCTTACATAAAGGTTTAGTAAATGACAATCCAGTCTCAGTTCTTTTTGATTCTGGATGCACCACAATTGGTGTTAGGCAGTCGCTTGTAGATCCTTCTTGTGCCACTGGAAAAATAGTCAAATGTGTGACATTTGGCGGCACCTTAGAGAAATACTCTACTGCTATCATTAGGATTGTTACTCCTTTCTTTACAGGAGATGTAAACGCATGTCTTCTGTCGAATCCGATCGCTGATCTTATCATCGGTCGTATTTACGGAGTCAAAGAATGCACTCTGCAACAAATTTCCGTTTGGGAAAAACAAAATATGCAAACTGCTAATGCTGTAGACACTAGAGCTCAAGCTCTTAATGTGCCTCAATCTTCACCTACTAAAGATAATGAAGTGCATAACCACGATGATCCCTTGGTAATTTCTCGTGAATCATTTATAAAACAGCAAGAAGATGATCCGACTCTAAAGAAATTCTTCACTCTTGCAACAAAAGGTGATCCGAATAAAGATACAAAGCGTAAGTCTTGAATTACAATGAAGAATGGCGTACTTGTACGTATGGTGCAAGACTCCGCTAAGTTAAGTCATTCTCAGATTCTTGTTCCCAAAAATTTGAGAGTTAAAATTTTGCAACACGCACACGACTCTCAGTGTGCTGGACATATGGGTTTTTCCCGTACAAAGTCAAGAGTTCTTGCGGCTTTCTTTTGGCCTTTTGTGAACAAAGACATACGGATTTATTGTCGATCTTGTATAGTATGTCAAGAAGTTAAATCCAAAGGTCCACGCCATGCTGCACCTATTCAGGCTGCAGACATTCCTATTCGACCATTTCAGAAAATGGCGATAGACATCATTGGTCCATTTAAGATCAAATCTGCTAGAGGACATCAGTTTATCTTAACGTGTGTGGACATGTGCACACGTTGGCCAGAGGCCATTCCCCTGAAGAGCATTACTACTGCTGATATTGCAGATGCTCTTTGGCTAATATTTTCTCGTCTGGGATTCCCCGGAGAAATATTATCAGATCATGGCACCCAACTAATATCGGATACCATGTCTCAAGTAATGTCTACTCTACAGATAGAAAGATCTTTGAGTAGTATCTATCATCCTATGTCCAATGGGATGGTCGAACGGCTAAATGGAACACTTAACAACTTACTAGGCAAGATAACTGAAGATCATCCTCAAGATTGGGACAGGGTTTTACCCGCGGCCCTCTTTGCTTACAGAGAGGTCCCCAATGAACATACAGGGTTTTCTCCCTTTGAACTTGTCTTTGGCGCGCGACCGCGCAGCCCTATGTCTTTGCTTCATGATCTCATAACCGCTGATAATATTACCGATGACACAAAATCTTCTTACGAATATGTCATCGCGCTGAGACAAAAGATTATCGAAGCATGCAAATTGGCAACTTCTTCTTCTGAATTTGCTAAACAGAAGGCAAGGCCATTTGCCAATAAGAAAAGAACCTTACGACAACTTTGTCCTGGTGACAAAGTGTTTGTTTTGCTACCTTGTAGGGAAAACAGACTTCTTATCTCTTGGAAAGGTCCGTACGATATAATCTCGAAAATGTCCGATGTTGACTACATTGTCGATATTGATGGAAAGCATAAAACCTTCCACATCAATATGCTTACGGAATTCCATGAACGTCCGGATTATTTACAGCCGATTTTCCAGGCGACGGACGATTCACCAGTCCAACATGGTCATTACTCATCACTGTCTGTAATACAGGATGAGGAAACAAGTTTTTCGGATGTTAATCTTCCGCTTCCGATGATTCCACTCCATTCTAGTGAATCCTGGAAAAATGTTACTGTTTCTCCCGATTTATCTCTAGGAGAACAGCGACAAGTTTCGGTTATGTTACAAACATTTCAGGATGTCCTTACTGACATTCCTGGACAAACTCATGTCATTGAACATGACATTATTCTAACTGACCATAATCTTATTAGAGTCAGACCTTATCCTATTCCTATACATTTTCAAGCACAGGTTGAGAAGGAATTGGATGAAATGATAGATTTAAAAATAATTGAACCATCCACTTCTGCATATTCTTCGCCAATGGTTATTGTTCGGAAAAAAGACAATAAAATACGTCTTTGCGTTGACTATCGCAAATTGAATCAAGTTACGAAGTTTGATGCTGAACCTATGCCTTTACTAGAAGAGCTACTTACTAGGCTTTCTAAATCTCATTTTTTCACTAAACTTGATTTGTCTAAAGGATATTGGCAAGTCCCTCTATCTGAACGCGCCAAACCTTTTACTGCATTTTTTCTACGCCTAGAGGCCTTTTTCAATGGAATTTCATGCCTTTCGGCCTTATGAACGCACCAGCTACATTCGTACGCATGATGCGTCGAATCCTATCATATCGGTCAGATGTCATTGCGTACCTAGACGACATCTGTCTTTTCAGCGATACTTGGGAAGATCACTATTCGGGGTTAGTTGAATTACTATCTACTCTACGCGAGTATAACCTGACAGCGAAACCCTCTAAAGCCTGTATTGGTTTTAGTGATATTGCTTTCTTAGGTCACCGTGTCGGTCATGGTTTCCTAAAGACAGAGGACCATAATACAAGTAAAATACTTAACATTTCTATTCCTAAGACTAAAAAGCAAGTGCGAAGTCTCTTAGGTCTCATACAATTTTATGGACGATTCATTCCGAATCTGTCCTCGATCATGGCACCTCTTTCTTCCTTGCTAAAGAAAGGGTCTCCTAATATAGTCCATTGGACTCAAGAATGTCAATTCTCTTTGGATAAGATCAAAACTATGTTTTCTACTGCACCTATTTTAGTGTTACCTACTAAAGATAAGACATTTGTTCTTCGTAGTGACGCTTCATTCACAGGGATTGGAGCGGCACTAATGCAAGAGTACTCTGGAACTCTGCATCCTGTGATGTATATTTCTCGAAAACTAAATGCCGCAGAGAAGAATTACTCGGTCCTAGACCGTGAATTATTGGCTATCGTTTGGTCAATCCTTAAACTTCAAAGATTTCTTCTTGGCGCGCATTTTATTGTAGAAACTGACCAGAAAGCTCTTACAGCTATTCAAAGTAAAAATCTGAAGAGCGCAAGATCAACGCGATACGCGATTGCTCTTCAGCCTTTTCATTTTTCGGTGCGAGCTATCCGTGGCTCAGAAAATGTGATGGCAGACATTTTGTCTAGATGCCCACATGATTCCACCTAATTGTTAGATCCTCAGGTTTAACTCTACTACAGTTTTTTTTCTCTCTATATTAAAATATGTACACATATGTAATGTATGATATATTGATTGTATCACTACTTAGCGGTTCATTGATGTATATTCACCGCCAGGTCTTTTTAATCTTTTCTTCTTTGGTAATCATGAACTTAAGATATCTAATATGAAATTATTGGATAAACTATTGTATAAATTGTGGCAGTGCCAGTAGTGTAGTAGGCGTTGGTGACACCTCTCTGGAAATATTTATACTTAGAGAAATACTTTCTCTGAGATCTTGAGATATATTCTCACTTGTCGTTTCATATGACGACTTAGCCTCACATTAGGCGTTATATTTGATGGAATGCTTATCATCTGCGCATTGTTATTCGTGCGTTGTGAGCCAATTGTATGTTGCTCTTAGATGTATTTTTTTTTAAAAATGTTCCATTTTTTTCCCCGGGGGGTGTGGTAATCTGTTGCGTACATATTCTTTTGTATGGAATTATGCGACGCACGGATTACTGTAGGTAGGTAGGCATACAAATGTATTGTATGACTATTTGATATGAACAGTATTTATTTTGTAATGCTCTCATAGTCAAAGTTATATCACCTATGATTAATTCATACTTTTGTTGTATGGGTGATCTCTCTTGATTATCGATTTGGCGGATGGATCTAGACTCCGTTGATCTATTCTCTGTTCGGTCAGAAACAGATTATTCTTGCTTAGGTTTATGCAGGGATGTTTATGGTCCGAGTCTATGTTTACTCAGTGTCTGTTGAAGACGATTCGGTCTTATATCGGGTTATCTTTGTATGTCTATGTCGGACTATTTTTCCTTGTACTGTATTTTGGGGTCAGGTGCTCTTCGGCGCATGAAGATACGTTAGGGAGTTCTTCGGTGATGGAGAAGCCTGGCGGGAAGTCATGTCTGAGACCTGCCCAAAGTTTGTGATCTCTTTTTTGATTATGGGAACGAAGATAGTTTCTTCTGGGATGGTTAAATCCATGAATTCCCTAGTGTTCATTCCATAACGCGAGGAGAAGAGCGTTTCTGTGTTTGCTAGTGGTTTTTTCCTATGACAAGGTAAAAAACTGTTTACCGAACTTTTTCCATTCCTAGGCTTAATATGGGCAGACAGCTACATGAACTGAACCATGTCAGTATGTCGGAACGACATGTTATCTAGCAGCACTGATTATGTATATATGCAGCAACTATGAGGAAAGAATATGCTGAATGTTATAGAAACAGTTATGTTCATGAACTGAATCTTTATTGAAGCTTCATTGTGCATCGTTATCGTGAGCGAGGCTCACAAGACTAGAAGCCATTTTGGAATGCTATTTATTGTTGATCATTTACCACAGAACAGGGACGCCCTTATTATCAGGTGATGATAAAGAGATCATACTTATGAAAGGAAAACCTACTATTGGTAGTTTAACGTTTTCTCAGGAAATAATGGCTGAACTGTATTTAACGGAATCTTCGCTAGAGTGCAAGTTACGCTTATGCTAAAGAGGTTTGGTCTAGGAATCAGGTTGGAACCTTGTATATTAACTGACATGATCAGTCAGTAAGGCCTGATGAATATTTATATAAGATATGGAACTCTGAATGCTTGTATACTGACGTTCCATTGTGATTTTCCTCAACATGAATGCCAATTTATTATTGTACACCGTGGGTCAACAATACGCTATTGATGTCGACCTGTGTTCCTGTAACTGTACCCGTTCTGTCCAAGTGTGTGCGTCAAATTAAACTATCGAAACGTCTACAGTAGTCTGCATCAGTAACTTCTAGATACGTATGAATGAGTGTTTGAACCTTCAGTCAACTCCACAGAACAGTCTACACATTCGCGTATTGACATCTCTTGTAACACTCATTGTCAACAATGCATTCTTGTCGGGGCCTCATTGTGTTCCAGGACAAGGTGACCTGTATACCTGACACTGTGCCCGGTTATTAGAGTTGACCAGTTACACCAATACACCTTTACAACGTGCTCTGATATATACACTGTTACGGTGAAGCAGAACATAGCTTTATCAGCTGTCCCTATTTATGCTGTCCACAGCCTTTTCAAAATGAACAAAGTTAATGTATAGCTGTCTCTGCCATTCTCAGCAGTGCTCTATAATGTTTCTGAGGGCGAATATATGATCTGCACATCTTCTGTTTTTTCTGAATCCCGCTTGTTCTTTCCTCAATTTATGGTTTACTGCTTTTGAAGTTCTCTGGATAATTATCCTGTCTAGCATTTTACTCGGAACTGATAAGAGAGTAATTTCTCTCCAGTTGTGTGTTTGTGTGTATGTATATATATATATATATATATATATATATATATATATATATATATATATATATATATATATATATATATATATATATATATATATATATATATATATATATATATATAATGTCGGCGTCTGTGGCCTAATGGATATAAACGCAATTGCATAATCCAGATATACCAGGTTCGTAACCTGTTGCAGGCGGTTTGGTAGCAGATCGCTTTGTGTGGATTTTTAACACTGGTATAATCAGAAGAAATCTTGTCCGAGGAACAGGCTGGCTTTAGACCAAATAGAAGTACCTCAGAACAAATCTTCAATATTAGATTACTGATCGAAAAACATCTCCAGCATCAACACGATTTATACCATAACTTCATCGATTTCACAAAAGCCTTCGATCGAGTCTGGCATGAAGGCTTATGGCAAATAATGAGAAAATTCAATTTTGATACCAACATCATAGATATCATTGAAGCACTATACAAGGACGCAAGCAGTGCTGTTTTTGCAAGCAATGACATTGGAGAATTTTTAAAAACAACTGTAGGAGTTCGCCAGGGATGTATCCTGTCCCCAGTGCTCTTTTATATATATCTAGAACATATTATGCAGGAGGCTCTTTATGATAATAAAACAACCATATCGATTGGAGGCCGACCTCTTTGCAACCTACGTTTTGCTGATGATATCGATCTGATAGCTGGATCAGAATCAGAACTTCAAGACCTTACCTCTAGACTGGAGAAAGTAACAAGAACATATGGGATGGAAATTAATATAGAAAAAAGCAAGATATTGGCGAATAGCATAAGAAACGTGTTCCGACCAACATTACGTTAAATGGGCAAACGTTAGAAGAAGTTAACACCTTTAAATATCTCGGGTCCACTGTATGTAGTGATAGAAGATCAAGTAAAGAAATCAAGACAAGACTTGAGATGGCCTCCGCTGCCATGACAAGACTGAATGTGATCTGGAAAAGTAACATCAGTTTTCCTGTGAAGATCAAATTATACAAATCACTTGTATTATCTATTCTCTTATATGGGTGTGAGGGCTGGACACTCACTTCAGATACGGAGCGAAGGATTCAGGCTTTCGAGCATACATGTTATAGAAGAATTTTGCGCATTTGCTATAAAGAGCACAAAACAAATGTCTATGTTAGAGAGAAGATAAACACCTATGCAGGCCACCAAGAACCACTTTTGTCAGTAGTGAAACGTTGAAAGCTTGCCTGGTTTGGGCATGTAACTCGTCATGACTCCCTTTCGAAAACGATCCTCCAGGGAACAGTCAAAGGTAAACGGAGAAGATGAAGGCAAAGAAAATCCTGGGCTGATAACATCAACGAATGGGCAGGACACGGTTTTTCCACACTTGTACGCATTGCTGAGGACAGAGAGCAGTGGAGGACCCTGTCTGCTGATGCTTCCACCATGGCACCCCTACGACCCATGACGGGTTACGGGTTGAGATGAGATGATGATAAGCGCCGTACCGTTCAGAAAGCAATGGCAAACTACTAAATGAAAAAATTGCCTAGAAAAATCAAAAACAGCCAATAAAAGCTGGTGTTGATTGCCACGTCCTGTAAAGGATAAGCAACTAACTTTATATATATATATATATATATATATATATATATATATATATATATATATATATATATATATATATATATATATATATACATATATATATATATATATATATATATATATATCTACTTACTTACTTAGTCGTTCCCCTTCTACCGTGAGGTGTAGAGGTTTGGAAGAGAGAGCGCCAGACCATTCTATCAGCTGTCTTCTTCCTGGCCTGGTTCCATTCTAGTCCTCGGTCCCTTCAAAGATTGTCTAATGTTGTCCTCCCAGCGGACTCTGGGTCGTCCTGGAGGTCTGGATCCCTGGCTCTTTGTTTCCCATGCTTGTCGTGGTAGCCGATCTTCTCCCATTCTGGAGACATGGCCAAACCATCTTAGTTGGGACTGTTCTATTTGGGTCTGCAGCGGATGGGATTTTAGGCCTTGACGGATCGTCAGGTTGCGGACCATGTCTCTTCTTGTTACTTCAACCACTTTCCTCAGATACCTCATTTCTGAGGTTTGGATCTGGCTTTTGTGGGTTGTAGTCTTTGCCCACGACTCGCATCCATATGTCAAAACTGGGACATAGGTGGAGCGGTATACAGCCATCTTCGTTTTCTTACCAACCTCTTTCTTGCTAAGGAATCCACGATTTATGGCCTGAAAAAGTCTCCCAGCCGCTGCTTTTCGAGTGGCCAACTCTTCTTTGATGCCTCCCTTTCGGTCTATAATAGCTCCGAGATATTTAAAGTGGTCGACCTGCTCCAGGACCTGTTCTCCCAGCTTAATCTGATGTCTTCTTTCTTCTCGTGATATCACCATGGATTTTGTTTTAGAGCTGCTTATGACCATCCCTCTCTTCTCCAGCTCTTCCTTCCAGACTTGCAGGTTGGATTGGAGATGTGCCTCTGATTTAGCAATCAGGGCAACATCATCAGCAAATGCCAGCTCCGAAATATAGACCTGTCTCATCTTCCAGTACCCCACTGAATACTTTCTTGTTCTCTCCTTACATGCCTTGATGACATCGTCCATAAGGAGTATGAAGAGGTAAGGTGATAGGATATCACCTTGTCTTACACCAGTGGTGGTCCTGAACTCTTCTGTCTTATGGTTTGCTGTCCTCACATAATTTCTGCAAGACTTGTAGAAGCTCTGTATAGCATGAATCAGAGGTGCTGGAATATTCTTCCTTGCCAAACAGTCCCAAAGTTTGCTCCAGGGGACCCTGTCAAACGCCTTTTCCAGATCTATGAAACAAAGATGGATCTCACTCTTATACTCAAGGGCCTTTTCACTCAGCTGTCTGAGTGTAAAGATTAGGTCTTGAGTACTTCGGTTTGCTCGGAATCCGCACTGGACCTCATCCAATTGTGGCTCAGCTAGGCGTCGGAGCCTCTGCTCTAGGATTCTAGAGTAGATTTTACCAGGATCACTGAGAAGGGATATGCCTCTATGGTTTCCACATTGTCGATTGTCACCCTTTTTGAAAATTGGTGTTATGATGGCAATCTCCCAATCCTTTGGTATGGTCTTGTTGCACCATGCTGCCTGTAGGACCTTTAAGAGTAATAGGTCGCCTGATGCTCCCATGTACTTAACCATTTCTGGTGTTATACCATCATGCCCTGCTGCTTTGCCCATCTTGATTTTCTCTAGTGCTGCCCTCAGTTCTTCCATCTTTATGTCATCTTCACCATCATTGGTTTTCTCTTCTGTGCTAGTGGTTATCAGTTCTGATGCTTCACCATGCTCACCATCCAGGAGTTCTGAGAAATATTCTTTCCATCTTTCCATTACTTCCTTCGGGGCAGTAAGCAATTTGCCTTGCTTGTCCTTTATAAATTTGAGAGGGCATTGTTTTTCTTTCCTCATGTTCTTTAGGGTCTTATAGAACAATTTCTGGTTTTCTTGTGCATCTTTTTCTAGCTTTTCTCCAAATTCTTCCCAGGACTTCTGTTTTGCTGCTAGCACTTTGTTCTTTGCTTCTGTTCTGAGTGTCACATATTCTCTATATTTTTCCATTTGTCCTGTTGTGTTTTTAGCTCCGAAGTATTGTTTCCATGCCATTTTCTTCTCTCTTATTTTCTCTTTGACTTCCTCTGTCCACCAATGTGTCCTCTTTCTCTGGTTCCCAAGTCGGACTTCACCGCATGCTTCTGCAGCAGCTATCTTTATGATACCCTTGAATTTATTCCAGAGGGTTTCCAAGTCATCAGGTCGTTCTTCTGTGTTGCTCACTGCTGTAGCAATAAGCCCCTGATATCTGGTCTTAATTTCTGGCTCTCTCAGCTTGTAGGTCCTAATGCTCATTTCTCCTGCTCGTTTACTTAGTTTCTTGCGTGATGTTGGGCAGTTCCTAGGCTGAGCAACTCTTTCAGTTGTTCGTTTGATTGTTAGCAGGTAGTGATCACTTCCAATCTCTGGCCCCCTCCAGACTCTTGCATCTCGGACATATCTGAATGAGCTTCTCCGAACAATGGCATAGTCGATCACTGACTTCTCATTCTTGGTTGGTTCACATCTAGTGTATGCATGTATGCGCTTATGGGGGGAACTTTGTGTTTGTAATGATCAGATTCTGCTCACTGCAGAATCTAAGGAGTCGCTTTCCATTGTCATTGAGAGTATCTTCTCCATATCTTCCGATAACTCCACCCCATCTAGCATGGTCATTTCCAACTCTGGCATTAAAATCTCCGAGCATAATAACTTCATCTAGGCAGTCATCCACTGTCCTTTAAAGCAGCTCGAAGAATTCCTCCTTGACCTCTGCTCTCTCATCCTCATTTGGCCCATACACTATGACCAGGTTGACTATGGTTTCTCCTTCTTTTAGTTTTACAACCATAATGCGCTCCGAGACAAAGTTCCATCCCTTGATACTATCTTTTTGATTTTGGGCCACAATGCAACCCACGCCCCCTTTAGCTCTTTCAGATATGGGTACACCACTGTAGAGCAACGTGTTGCCATCGAGATCCATGACTCCTTGTTTTTTTTTCTTCGTTTCCGTTATAGCCAGGATTTCTAGTTTTGCTTTCCTCATCTCTTCCACCAGCTCCTCTTCCTCCCCATTTATACTTCTTGTGTTCCAAGTTCCATAAGTCGTAGTCCGTAGTCCGTTCCAGTTCGTCGCCTTTAGAATCAGTCCGGTTTTCTCTCTTGTAGTTCGCGTAATCATGATTTAAAGCAAACAGGTGATTGGCCTGTTGTGCCTTTGCATGGTGGAGGAGCTGCCTCCTTACGGCCTCCATGTAGGCCGCCCTCCTCCTTTTTCATCTGGGCTTGGGACCGGCATAGGCGGAGTTTATATATATATATATATATATATATATCTATATATATATTATTATTTATAAAATATATATATATATATCTATATATATATATATATATATATATATATATATATATATATATATATATATATATTTTTTTTTTGAAACTCTATACAGAGCGATACAACAAGATCGCCATCTGATCATCAGAAGTTGTTCACCCATCGATCAAGTGTTTTGACCCCTTAATCTCCTTTACACTCAAGTGTCAGTCTCCTGTTGTCTTGCGCAGAGAATTTAACCCGCTCCACCTTGGATGCAGCTTTCAACTTCACTTATATTTTCTGCCAGCTGGAGGCAATTGTGAAAGTAACCCCTAAGTTGAAAACAAATTACTGTTCCGAGTTTCATAGCCCGTTGCGGTTGTTCCACAGCCAGCACGATGCCCTTTCCTCGGTGTCAGTGAACCTCTTAAGTGCCCTTGTTCTTGACTGTCCTTTCAAACCCATCAGATTCATTAGGTCATACACTGAGGCAGCCACTAGACCTCTTTCACCTACCTCAACAGTCGTTGCAATGAACTCGAGTCTCAAATTCGTTACCAGATCAATATAGCCACTTTGAACGAGTGTAGCTCCTCCAATCTGGATTCAAATGGTTTGGTCAGCTCATTATAATCTTGTGCGATGATGAGGAATGCAGCACTATATCTGGCCGCCTTCGCGATTTTCTGATACTTTCTGGATATACCCCTAACGCAGGTAGATCTACTGCAATCTCCCAGTCATTTGCACAGTCAAGATTAGACGATAAACTGCTACTTGGCTTACTTGGGTTTCGGTTGTGCTGACTTTCCTGCTCTCAGACAGTATGTATTTTCGGTGCTCGGTCTGACTTGGCTGTTCACCTTCACTCTTCCCAGGTTTATTGTAGCAGCCATCCCATTTATTACTCTGTTGGGGCGCCATATGTATTGCTCTTTCCCTAATGACACCTTGCAAGCTGGGAGCACATGTTCAAGTGTTTGCCTCTAATGGCACAGAGAGCAGTGAGCAACATCGGAAATTCCCCATCTCACAAGTTTTGCGGACGATGGCAGCAAGTCATACATTGATCTGATTATGAAGCTGATTGTGACGGTATTGCCTGCCCTGCTTTGCAGTAGTGGTCCAACAGTGGCTAAAACTCAAGCATAGGCTTTATACTTTTCCGGGGCCCCTGTATTTCTACAGTTTCACCAAAGATGGAGAAACTAAAGCCGATTATGCTAAGCAACTATCATACACGCACCGTATGGTGTAAGTACCATCGGTTACTTGCTCGGTAATAGAAGGGTAACTAGGATTGTGTACATATGCCTGGGGGTCATGTTTCCCTATCGGCCCCCTGATCAGGCAAGCGACATTATAAGGGCCGGATTTCGGCAATCCGATGCAAAATGTTTATCGGTTTTGCACGCTTTACAATATCGTCGTCCAGTTCTCTGGGCTGAATTGCTCTGTTTCTGCCTCTGGTAATATTGTGGGTGTTGTCGCTGTTGGAGGGCTGTGCGACAGCGTTCAATCCTAGTCGAGACCACAGTTGTGACGGTATTGCCTCCCCTGCTTTGCAGTAGTGGTCCAGCAGTGGTAAAACTCAAGAGTATCTAATATGGGCTTCAAAGGTGTCTACCTTCGCACAAGATTACTCTTGGCAGAAATATTGATAGAAGGGTAATTACACTTCTATCACAAAGGATTCTTCCCAAAATATTCAGATAAGCGAAAACAACGCTGCTCTGGCTGAGCACGTTTATTCTAGAATCTGCCGACCACTTTTGTGAAGAATTAAGCAATGATTAATTTTAGCTCGTTAAGCCGTGGGGGCTCTGATTTTCTCAGTATAATTCTTAATATTCTGGTATAGCTCAGCTTAGAGTGTGTGTAGTAAATCGACTCAGACAAACATGCTGTACATTTAAAAGAATTAAATCAAAGTTAAATTTGTATAATTACTAATAACAAAATTTAATAGTCACTTCAGGTTTAACAGTTAGAAAATTGAATAGTTATGGATCAAGAAAAAGTTATCATCACGGTTGTGATGGGGTGTAAATTGTAAAAAAAAAAGAAGTTCAAGTGGCAGTGTATAGATTGAACTTAGCTGCCAATGACGGTTCTGCTCCTTCTGATGGGTTGGTTTTTGTTACACTGCTCACGCTCGTCGCTGGTCAAGGTTAAAGGCGCCGCACGTTCCCAGAACGTCAAGGAGTAACGGCCAAGCTGGTCCTGCGTCTGTCTATAAAACACTCTTATGTTGGCGTCTCGCACAACGCCAGTCCACTTCTACCTTCACTTGGTTCCAGAAATAGTACTTTCTGCTGGTACCACCAATAACTATGATGAAAGAATAGAAGCGAAACGCTCTCCTAAGTATGCGTTTTCCGACACATAGTTATGTCGACCCCCCCCCCCCCTTTCTATTTCACCATCCCATTTAACTCAGAATTACTCTCGATGAGTATTAAACTGAAGCTCGAGAGAGAAACCTTTCTTTACATTTAAATTGAACAGTTATTGTTAAGAACAGATCTGGTGTAAGGGAAGTAAACCTGAGAATGTTAGTAGACAAGTTAGATTTTGAGTTGGGGCACTTGTTTGCTTGTTGGCTATTGAATTGTTTTGAAAATATCTCGTGGTAGTTTCGAGAGACAGATTACAGAAAGCGAGGAAAAGCGCTGATCATCTCAAGTGTTGAGATATATTTATTCTGTATTGTTTTGAGCTGTGTGAGAATAGCTCGCGGCTAGCCCGCAGATGATTGATTGACTGAGTTGTGTTGAACAGTGAGGAAGTCTCGTGACTGTTTTGAGCGGGACGAGTGTGTGATTCGAGGAGAGTGTTCTGGGCGTTTGACCGGGTTGGTCAGGCCTGTGTTTTTTTGGGAAGTGTAATGCCTGCGCAGTGCTGAAGTTAAAATGTCGACTGATTTTTCGCTATGGGTACAGCGTAGTATAAAACTGCAGTGTGGATTATTGTGAAAATGTTTATGAGTTCAAGATGTTGTGTAGGCCATTTTGATAACTGCAGTGTGCAGTTCTTAAAGGCCATTATTTCCTGTGAGAGGATAGTAGTTGAAGATTTTGTGTAGGCCATTTTGATAAATGCAGTGTGCAGTCCTTATAGGCCATTGTTTCATGTGAGGGGATAGCGCTGATGAATTATATAAAGGCCATTATCTCCTGTGAGAGGTTCATTATTTGATACTTTATAGCGCTGATGAATTATATAAAGGCCATTGTTTCCTGTGAGAGGATAGTTGTTGATGATTTATATAAAGGCCATTATTTCCTGTGAGAGGATTGTTATTGATGATACTTTGTAGGCTGATGAATTATATAAAGGCCATTGTTTCCTGTGAGAGGATAGTTGTTGAGGAAAAGATAGCGCTGAGTTATTGATGATACTTTATAGCGCTGATATCATTGTAACTGCCGAGTGAGCAGTCCTTATAGTGTTAAGATATATCTCGTGTTTTGCTGTGAACTGTATCCTGACTATGTGCATTTCATATCAATGTGTTGTGACGTAATAAAGCAGTATTAAATGTCACCAGTCGTTTCCATGACTCTTGTGTACGTACCTGTAGTGTAAACGACTAAACCAACACACGCACTCAATATTCCAGACGTGACAGTAGTAACACATATTTAGGAATAGCCCTGTGTGGGCGTGGCCTGTAATACAGAACCCTTTAGCAACGTATCTCTATATTTAGCCTGAGTGGCGTTAGTATTTAAAAGACAGGCATCACATTTGAGAGCTGTATCATGCGGTCACAGGAAAACCCCCTTTATTCAGTATCACCTATTCAAAATTAACTAACATTATCAGTTGGTGGTTTGCAGTAATTATAGGATCTGATACTCATGCCATATTCGCAATTAAAGGACTTTATTACTCAAGATTATGAGATGTCATGATATACAGTGGCGTCTGTATACAAGTTCAAGTATATAGTAGCAGATACACAGATAAAGTCAATCCTTCTACGAGTGTGCCGCAGGACAAGAGTGGCAATGTTACCTGTTCCAGTCCTAGAGTACCAGTTCAAGTAAACGTCAGGCAGTATGAACGAGCGGTGTACCTCCTTTCAACGAAATTGACAGACGGTGTTCCATTTCCTATTTTCCTGTGCGGTGTGCAAGCACGTAGCGTGCTGAATCAAGGACCTGAGGGGAAAGGTGTCAAGTTCCAATGCCTTTCTGCGGTCGATTGTTTTACCGTTGAACTGTGTGATATCCAGGGTGTTGGCGGAAAGGAACGGGATTGTTTTCATTCAAGATAAGTGGTTTTTTGTTGTGTGAACTGTGTCGCTTTTATGTATGTCAACGAGCCTTCCTGTGCTTTGCATTACCTATTCTGTTGATAACTGTTGTTTTTGTTGTCTAGGTATATACTGACAACTTTATTAAGATTTAATGCATAATTATTGATGGTTGTATGATATATGTTAACTTCCCTCATATGGAAGAGGAATTGGGGATACAAAGTTAATAAATAATTGCAATTTCTGGTATAGATACTTAACTGTGTGAAATGGAAGGGTAATTGTCAGAACTTCTTGGGACATAAACTTGCGATATTAATAATTATACTGGTATAGATACATAGTTGACTGAGTGATTGAATCACCATGGATCATGATATGGATCCTGCAGATATAAGGCCTATGTTGGAGTGTGCATTGGTGGTAGGTAGAGATAATAAGGTATTGAGAGGCCCACGACTTGGAGCATGGGTGATGGACGATTTTTTGATTAATGTGTCAGCATCCCTAGAGTTATTTGCTGAACATAACTTTAAGTTTGTTTGTAATTCGGTAATGGCTAAGGATTTGGTTAATTTGCTACGATACCTTCGTGTGTTTTTGCAACAGTATATTGAGGTTGAACACGGACATATAGTGCAAAGTATATACAAAATAATCCACAACGATATTTCTGACGAGCAGAAAAGGGAATTGAGAAATGAGAAACAAACAAAAGTAAACAAACAGAGTGCTCTACAGGAAAGGGCTAATTTTTTGCAAGATATTGCTGAAAAGAGTAAATTACAAGAAACAGTGTCGACACTAACAAATGATTTAGATAAGTCAACCATGGAACTTACTAAAGTGCAAGCGGCGTTAGATGCTGCATTAGGCAAAATCAAAGATTTGGAAATTCAAGTGCATTATAGAGATGATGAGGTTAGTGATCTCAAGCAGCAACTTCAGGAAAACAAAGAGAGGTGTGGTAAATTAGAAGCTGAGACAACTGACCATGATAGGTCTTATACAAAGACGCTTCTTGATTTTTTGAGTAAAGTAAATTCTGGTATTGAAGAAGAGAATTATACTGTATTTCCGAATGAAGTTGAAGAGCTAATGAATAATGAGGATAGTGAGAATGAAACACGACAACTTAGTGCAAATAAAGAAAAGGATGAGAAAGACAAATTAGAAGAGTTAAGGACTGAGAGAGAGAAGATGATTAAGATTGAGAGATTGCTAACAGAGGAGAGAAGTAAAGTTTTGACATTTGACAAATTAAATAGGAAATTAAGTGGAGAAATTTCACAAAAAAATGTTGAAATTGCAGAAGGTACAAAAAGAGTAGAGGTCCTACTCGATATTATTTTGAACAACAAGATATGGTCTTCTGTCAATGTTGACAATGCTAGACAGAAAGTTGTTTGCCAACAGGTTAAAAAAGCAAAGAGCCAGCCTCGTACAATCTTTGCTGATAGAAAGGTTAAATGTGATGGACAAAGATCTTTTCGGGGAAAATATCACTTTCCAAGATCTTTTGATTCTGCTTCCAATAGCAACGATTCTTGGCGGCAGTGTAATAGAGAGAATGATAATGTAACAGTCAGTCCTGATAAATTTCAAGCTAAAAGCCCAAAGATTAAACGAGTAACTAATTTTGGAAGTTCTCATAAGGTGATAACAAGGGATAAAGTTATAAGCAGTGGTTCCAAGGAGGAAACCCATTATATGCGTAACGATAAAGATACTTTTAGATCTGCAGGTGATACTGCAAATAAGCATATTGTCAAAGAAAAGAATGGAAAGAGTTTTGGTAGGAGAAATGATCCTAAGGTAAGAAAGTACCAAGGGAATTCATATGATAATAATTTTCCTTCTCAGAGAGATAAGAGACAAGTTAATGTATTTCAACATTTTAATTCTGAGAATTTTGAAAATAATGGTACAGACAAATACAAGAAGGGTTTTCAATCGTGCAATAATTTTTCTGACAGATTTTTTGTTCGAAGTAGAAATGTTAAGCACAACAGGTCTGACTGGGTATATAGACATAATAATGGTCTCAAACAAAGAAGAAATGATGATAAATATTTTGATCAAACAACAAATAATAAGTGCAGTTATGCTAATTTTGCTCGACATGAGCCCAGAATCATTGTTAGTAAGCAAAGTAGCAATGATAATGATGTCACAAATACTACTGCTTGTTATGCTTCTGATTTTGAAGAAGCATCACGTTGTTGTGAACGTAGAACTTTGTTTCAGCCTAGATCTTCTGTGGTGTCTACGTGTGATAAAGGACGATTTGATGACATCGTGAAGTGACCAGAATTCTACACAAGTCACAGTGCTAGGTAATTGTCTATTTAACCTCTCCGTTGTTCTCAGTAAATTTCACCATTCATTAAAATGGAAATTTTCATTTGTATTTTTTGAACAGAGGCGACTTCTCGATAAGGATCAGCGCTCCTGTTTACATTAGCGGCAGGAATGTAGGTCAACATTGTGCCCGAGTTTCTGTTCAAGCGGAACATATCAGCGTGCTAACAATGCATTGGACGTGTTTCCCCTAGTGTTTATGAGATGTCGGCAAGACCTATGGAGATTTTTTTTGCGTTTGATTTTTTGTTTGTTTGTTAGGACAGTAGATGTTATTGTATTCTATTGTATAGATAATTATAGGTTGTTATATTGAAATATTATGTAATTTCTCTGTAATATTATAATCATCATCTTTATGCATCATTTGATGGCCATAGTTTTTCTTGATATGTATGACTGTTTTAATTATGCATTAGTTCATTTCGATGCTATTTTTAATACTATTGTGTTTTGGATAATGTGTAGTGTGTTAGATGGTAGTGACGTGTCGTTTACTTTTGATGAATGCAATGAGCAGGTTTATATTTAACCTTACTGGTTACAAACCTGTTCCTATGTGCACCAGATAATCATTGACTTTTATACTCTGGTGTAGAACTTGCATTTTTTGTTTGTTTTACAGCTGTGATGGTTAGGATAGTTTTGTACATGATGAGATTGCCAGCTCTATGCACAAACTCATTAGTTGTAATGTTACAATAGTTACTTTTAGTATATCAGGTGGAGATAGATATAAATGTATAACTAAATAACACTGTAGCTGAGCTGAACGTGATTGTCAGCCGGAAATATTTAAAAGTTTAAATTGAACTATATAGAGAAAATTAACAGCGTTTGCTGATATTGTTATTTGATTGAGGAATCTAGAGATCTGATTTAAGCACTTGCTTAACATACATTACGTTGTTTTCATATATTTGCAAACTTGTATGTTGGTAATAGTGTGTTTTCCTATGTGTTTCTCTGTGACGTATTTTTGAAAAAAAACTAACACGTGTTGATTAGTGTTTGCTTAGATATAGGAATTGTTATATATCTCTCATTTTGTTAAAGCTAGTTTCTTTGTTATTTTGTTAATTATAGATTTGAATTAATTAAATTAAAATACTATTTCTAAGTAACTTAGCGTTACGAAATATTCTTGTATTGTTAGGTTAATGGTATAACTTAATATAGTGTAACTACTTGTGATATTTGTAGTTATTTTACATATAAGAAATTGTTTGAATGTAATATTATTGTTTTTTCCTCATATTCTTATTTCATACTTACCTTTATTACGGATCATTTTTCTTTTGCTTGATCTTGTCATTTCTTTTACTATCGGTTGTTTCCTATTTAGTTGTTCTGTATTCACATAACTGGGTTTTGTAATGCATTATTTTTAGTATGCCTAATTGATTACATTGGATACTTCATTTTTACATTTCACTTAATGCTTATATTTTGTAGATGTATTATTTTGACTTAACTTAAGGTAATTCTTATACGCATATGTTAGAGATTCATTGTCCGCTTAATTTTTTTTTTTTTTTGGGGGGGGGGGGTAATTGTCAAAAAAAATGATAGAATCATTTTTTTTTCTCCGGGGGTGAGGTAAGCTGTTAAGAACAGATCTGGTGTAAGGGAAGTAAACCTGAGAATGTTAGTAGACAAGTTAGATTTTGAGTTGGGGCACTTGTTTGCTTGTTGGCTATTGAATTGTTTTGAAAATATCTCGTGGTAGTTTCGAGAGACAGATTACAGAAAGCGAGGAAAAGCGCTGATCATCTCAAGTGTTGAGATATATTTATTCTGTATTGTTTTGAGTTGTGTGAGAATAGCTCGCGGCTAGCCCGCAGATGATTGATTGACTGAGTTGTGTTGAACAGTGAGGAAGTCTCGTGACTGTTTTGAGCGGGACGAGTGTGTGATTCGAGGAGAGTGTTCTGGGCGTTTGACCGGGTTGGTCAGGCCTGTGTTTTTTGGGAAGTGTAATGCCTGCGCAGTGCTGAAGTTAAAATGTTGACTGATTTTTCGCTATGGTACAGCGTAGTATAAAACTGCAGTGTGGATTATTGTGAAAATGTTTATGAGTTCAAGATGTTGTGTAGGCCATTTTGATAACTGCAGTGTGCGGTCCTTAAAGGCCATTATTTCGTGTGAGAGGATAGTAGTTGAAGATTTTGTGTAGGCCATTTTGATAAATGCAGTGTGCAGTCCTTATAGGCCATTGTTTCCTGTGAGGGGATAGCGCTGATGAATTATATAAAGGCCATTATCTCCTGTGAGAGGTTCATTATTTGATACTTTATAGCGCTGATGAATTATATAAAGGCCATTGTTTCCTGTGAGAGAATACATGTTGATGATTTATATAAAGGCCATTATTTCCTGTGAGAGGATTGTTATTGATGATACTTTGTAGCACTGATGAATTATATAAAGGCCATTGTTTCCTGTGAGAGGATAGTTGTTGATGATTTATATAAAGGCCATTATCTCCTGTGAGAGGATTGTTATTGATGATACTTTGTAGCGCTGATGAATTATATAAAGGCCATTGTTTCCTTGAGAGGATAGTTGTTGAGGAAGAGATAGCGCTGAGTTATTGATGATACTTTATAGCGCTGATAATTGTAACTGCCGAGTGGGCAGTCCTTATAGTGTTAAGATATATCTCGTGTTTTGCTGTGAACTGTATCCTGACTATGTGCATTTCATATCAATGTGTTGTGACGTAATAAACCAGTATTAAATGTCACCAGTCGTTTACAACCATCCATGACTCTTGTGTACGTACCTGTGGTGTAAACGACTAAACCAACTCACGCACTCAATATTCCAGACGTGACAGTAGTAACACATATTTAGGAATAGCCCTGTGTGGGCGTGGCCTGTAATACAGAACCATTTAGCAACGTATCTCTATATTTAGCCTGAGTGGCGTTAGTATTTAAAAGACAGGCATCACATTTGAGAGCTGTATCATGGGGTCACAGGAAAACCCCCTTTATTCAGTATCACATATTCAGTAATCAGTATTCCAGTATCAGTTATATGTATTGATTTTACATTTAAATGAAAATGTTAATAATACAGATAGAAAAATGTTTACATTACATTTCCACTGTTTGAAAAGTTTTCACAATATAAATTGAAAATGTTTTCATTTATATTTATACTGATTGAAAATGTAGATAGTATACTTAGAAAGTAAATCATTTCTTTCATCTTTCCCTCCCTGCTCCAAATGGAACCTGGTACCATTTATGCGTTCAGTTCTCTTTAAGAAACTAGCAAATAAAGCAGTCACCAGTCCCTTGCCGTGGTGGTTCATGAAATCATCATTCTATATGCTGAGGTTACCAGCCTCAAATGACGTGGACATTCCTAGCAGTTTTCACACATTAAAATTCACATGGTAATATATACATAAATGTTAGTTCACACGTTAGTAATGAACTATAGAATGTAAAATCACAACTTACGCCAATCTTGGCTCACAGACGTTTTTTCTCAGATGAATAATTTATGGCACTGGGTTAGGCCTCTTACCCTGCATTTGGGGTCGTTAATTTAGCACTAAAACTCCCTCTTGTGTGTTCAGTTTCCTCAGAGTCCGGTTCCTTATAACAATGGATTTCCTGGGCTGTATTAAGCCTTAGAAGGTGTTCAAATAAAAGTCTGGTCTGATAAATGGAAATCCTGAATTTTCTTCTGGCACGTCTTGTTAATCTTGGCAAGCGATTCCTCAGAGTAAATTTTCACAGTGAAATAACACTGAACAAACGCCAGGTTATATTCACGGTCCTAACCCGCTCTGTTTGTTATGGAGATCAAATGATCAGCCAATCTGATTTGAATATTTTGCATGACTCATCTCGTGCAAAAATTTCAAACATTACTTTTCTGAAAATGGGCTGTAAATATCCGATTACCCTGTGTACGAACTCACAAACATGTCGTTAAACTCATACGACAACGTGTGTCAGATGTAATACTTATTACTTTCTTACAACGTAATGTCGTGGACAGAAATGATTATATCATAGTGTCCGTCCCAAATGTGTCGCACCGAAGGGTAATCTTGTTATCTGTTGCCAAGCAAACGAAAACCGACTACGGACGAGTAATTTTATCACTCGGCCCAGCTTGATCAAACAGAATCATGCGAAACTGAGCAAACACACACTGGTTTTCACCTGCTCTAATCTCAGCAAATCTGTGCCGCATCAAGCAAAATGTGATTAATATCACCTACAAGGAGTGTCGAAATGATTTGGCAATATCAAATATCTGCTACTTAGCAGAGAAAGAAAGAAAGTGCGACTAGTGAAAGCACGCAATAAAAACCGTACAATAAATGTACCGTTTACTGCCATAGTGAAACAGAGATTAGGAAGAAGAAGGGGTCGCCCCAATCCATTCTTTGTCACTGATTCTAGGCGTCATATGCATTATATAATTCCATGTCAAGGACCTTTGCAGGGCTCCTTCCCATGTAGTCCATTGGTATTGTTGCGCCTGCTGCAATGTTATATATATATATATATAGTAAATTAATATTAGACAAACATAAAGGTATGTTTTCAGGCACTCGTAAGAAATAAAGAAGTAGAACACTTGGACAACAGAAAAACAACAGACGTGAGTGGCTTACCCAGGGTTCGAGCCCCGTACCTTCCGTACGACAACACCGCCTAGCTATACAAGCGAATCACACTAACCTCACGGCCAGCTAGGCATCCCCAAAAAAGGATGCTTTACTGACAGGTCATCAGTGCGAAACACAAGATAACATCGGAAGTTTACAATGGGCACCTCAGCCCATAAATGACGCAATCACTTCTGTTGTTCCTCTATTCTGCAGTATGTGTCAGTCCAAACAAGACAAAGACCTTGATACCGTGTCCAGTAAATGATAGAAGACTTAAGGACAGTAGTATAGAACAGAGGGTAGGTTTCTGGTATTGTATAAACATTAATAACACATAAGGAAGGGAAACCCGAGGCCTGTAAACAGTAAATTAATATTAGACAAACATAAAGGTATGTTTTCAGGCACTCGTAAGAAATAAAGAAGTAGAACACTTAGACAACAGAAAAACAACAGACTGAGTGGCTTACCCAGGGTTCGAACTCCGTACCTTCCGTACGACAACACCGCCTAGCTATACAAGCGAATCACACTAACCTCACGGCCAGCTAGGCATCCCCAAAAAAGGATGCTTCTTCTTCCTCGTTCGTCCTGAAAAGGACGGTGGTTGCGTTGTGTCTGTTTACCCTAAGCTGTGATATCTGCACCTTTCGGACGACACATCCGACTTCTTCACGGCATTTTTTGGGACCGGGTTTGCCTTCCCTCTTCGATCCACACTCGCTTAGCCAGACTGCACTGCTTGAGACTGTTTCCAGGACCACCACGTGGAGGTAGAGCACGGTCTTGACCAGCTCTGGTTCGTTGGTCCTGACACAAGCAGTCAAGCTATGAGTCGCTGACTGCGGTCTCTATTGCTGCGTCTTTGGGTCCCATATATATATATATATATAAGTGTGACTTATTACATGACATAACAATAAAAATAGTTATTTATTTATCTACGAGCACGCAACCAGGGGAAAATATTACAACACTGATTTTCCTGTGATGATTTTATTCATTTTCATTCCTTTTCAGCTTTGAATCTTTGCAGTCAAACTAACCATGATGTTTGGTAAATGCACTACGGAACAATTGAAACGAATGCAGTTTTATACCAATATATGTGCAATTTGATTTTCACAGTGCAATGCACGTCGTTTCCGTATTTTTCCAGAAAAATCGCATGACATTTTCATTGTTCGTTTCAGTAAGTTTCATTTAGAAAAATTAAGATATAAAAGTATATAGTGCATGGAGTCAGCCTGGAAAAATGGAAAACTGGTCGTTAAAGATACATATATTAGGAGCACAGTTATGAGCAATTTCCAGTGTGTGTTTTTTTTTTTTTTTTTCTTATAGCTGTGGGCAGTTCTCTTGAATATGCAACAATCCCCGGCTTAGTGCTTTTAATCCGTTCTTGAAAAATCGAGCGCTAATCGAAAATTGATTTCGCATTAGAATTAACAGAAAACAAATTAATTGGTTAACAAGGTCAAGACAGCTGTATAAAATTAAATAAAAAATCATACAAACCATAACCAAAATAGTTAACAATATTTATTAACAAAATATTATTATCAAACATATTGAGCACAAATAAATTATTACATGCTAGGTACTTTAAAAAAAATATTTAAGGATTTTAATCACTACTACTTCCGTCGCTTGTGGCTACAGCTGTCACGGCAGAACTGTCTTCATCATCAGGCGACTTGTCAGCAGAAGGTTTTGTAAGTGTTGAAAAAGTTTTTTCTGGCTCCAGATGTAGAAGACATGACTTCTTTGCCAATGGGGACAGAATATATTGGAGGAGACTTAAACAAAACAAAAACAAATCGAGCGTGCTTTGATTTGCCTCCTCTTTCTCTTTAAGAAGCACCTTATAGCAATTAAGATCTTGATCTATTTTTTACGGATTACCATAGAACTGCATTCCATTGTGGGGTCATGCAACATTATCCTAGTAATGACAATGTTTCTTGGCTATCCCACCATACTGACTGAACTTGAAAGTCATATTCCTGTATATTACGGAATTTAGCGCACAGCGGAACATCAAATTTTTTTACAACCGTAAACTGGTAAATGGCATAAAATAGAAAAAAAAACCGTTATATTGAAAAAGCGCTACTCGAACAGCGTAAGACCGGTGGATTGCTGTAATCTTCAAATTTTTTGAAGAAGATTAATATTTTAAGTACAATATATTCCTTGAATTCATGTTGCCAGTTATCTTTTGTGTACAATAGATTTGAATTATGTGTATTATACAGTATCGCTGTTTATGATGATTCGGCTTCCAAAATATCTGGCATGTCCAGTATCGTTAGAAAACGGGTCGTGCTGGCACCCATGCCTAACAAGAACTAGGTTAGCACAAATGTTAAGTCTGTTTTCGTGTTTTCAGTAGAACGTGGAGAACAAAACGCAAAACGGCACACAGAAATTCATAAATGCTTAACAACGTTAATGAAACATGCACAGCATGTGGAAGGCGAAGGGAGACAGACAGACAGAGACAGACAGGCAGACAGACAGACAGAGAGATAGATAGAAATATAGATAGATAGATAGATAGATAGATAGATAGATAGATAGATAGATAGATAGACAGACAGACAGACAGACAGACAGACAGACAGACAGACAGACAGACAGACAGACAGACAGACAGATAGATAGATAGATAGATAGATAGATAGATAGATAGATAGATAGATAGATAGATAGATAGATAGATAGATAGATAAATAGATAGATAGATAGATAGATAGATAGATAGAGTGAAAGAAAGGGCTAGACGTAAGAAAATGGGAAACAGACCGTCCTATTGTGCACGTCCATACGGGACTGCTCGATCACTGCCCATCACTGCGAGCTCTGGAATTGTCCAGCGCGCAAAGTTCAAAAAACGATGTTCATTTAGTTGTTTTTTTTGTGTGTTCTTTTTTCAACCACGATCTCTCGCGGAACCCCTGTAGTGGGAATCCTGCCCTCCTTTCTTCGCCCACTGCTCTCTCCAGACCGTTGTTGCGGTTTTTTTCCTATGATTATATGTCCACTGAACTCATTCATCCCTCGCTGTGATATTCTCAGAACTCTTCACTTCTTACTTGACAAAAGAATTGATCTTTCCATATGTGTATAGCTCTTCGTGTTAAACGTATTCTGAAATTCATCTCATTTAATGGGGTTCGACGGACAATTCTTTAATCAGTTATGTGTGGTAGCACTGGGCACCAAAATGAGCTCTAGCAATTTTTGACTTTTCGTGGGTCATTTAGATAGAACTGGATGTAAGTAGTATGTCATGCACGCTACGACCCCCTTATCAGGCGGTGGAGCGGACTTTTATATAGGACTGGATGTAGGGAAGAGAAAATTTGATTACTGCCTCGGGGTACAAAGGCTGTGGGCGCGCATGCTGCCCCCATAGATATATTAAACACGATAAATCAGTCTTAAGTCAGAATTCTTTTTGTTCTTTTTTTCTGCTTGAATTCCTTTATTAGTATTAGTTTGCAGAGAGAAACATAATTCAAATATCAAGTCTGTACTTGAAACATGGAGAAAAACAAAAACAACAACCAAAATCATACAGAGTTTTATAAATGAGCGCTTGCGTAGAATGGAAGGATTGAAATGGTAGACCAAGATCATTAATGTAGGACTGATGACAAGAACTGGACAAATGCTAGGGAACAGGACATGAGAAAAAGATCCAGTCCCGTGCACTCAGCTCAAGCTTTTTGATGACTTCGTCATCCCTTTCCCGGCGTGATGCTGACCACGTCACCCCTAGTGTGCCGATGGTCAAGAAAATGTGGGCCTAACACCATATTCCCGATATGCCTCAGTGGGCGGGTAACGGGATCGTTTACCTCTTACCTTTCATCCCTTTCTTGTCTATCTCCAGTTCTATTCTCCATGTGTTCTTTGGTCTCTGTCGTAGATTTTTGATAGGGGAATTAAGACTTGGGTTGGTCCCTTCTGAATAGATTAGAATGGGTGATAGTCACAGTGAGAGATAATAGTAGAAATAGATTTCCACGAGTGGGATGGTAGACTGTGATAGAGGCTGTCTGTGAAATTGATAAATCTTCTCTCTTTCACCTATCTTCTACGACAGATTTAGAGGAGCCAGACAGTCTAAACACATATATATTACATATGTATATATTCTATCCACTCACGTGCACGCACATACAAGACGACAGTTAGACGTACAGACGTGGGAAAACTATAACAGATGATTATATAGATATTCTAGAACGAGCTGACCAACACGCTGGTTAAGTTTAAGGGCAGTATTAATTATCATCTAAAATCCCATCACAACACATAAAATTACATCAAAGCATATACAAATAGTCGTAAAAAATCAAGGAATTTCTACAAGAAACGATAGACCCACAGTTATGATCTTCCCTCGATGTTTAGCCCACAGTCCCGTTAGGAGAACGATGATAGCCCAAAGAGTCACAGATACATATGATTTGGGTCTAATATTTTCCCCTTTTGAAGGTATGACCTGACTTTGATAGCAGTATCTATTCTAAGGAAAAATATAGTTTAGCAACAAAATCTTGCATAAGGAAAGTTACAAAGTGAGTGAATCAAACGAAGAACATCCTTCAGTCTACTTTCACTCGATTCTTTCATCAGGGCCCTGACTCACACAACCTTACATACAATCGTGCTGTTGTTCGCCGTCTGGCGCAAGCCTTAGTGTACACTTTGTTTAATCTGTCTATCTGTGGATGACGCGGATACCCAGCTCTGCAGATATTGGTTTCATTCACCGTGTCCGGGGAGCGTCCTCTTCAGGCGATCGTATTTTCTTTACAGATTTAAATTAATGTCACTTATTCACGAGGTAAGAGTTAGGGTTTCAGCGGGCACACAGTGTCAGAACACGAGGTTTCCCTTAATTAGGAAGATGACCGGTGGACAACTTCTCTCAACAGATAATCTTGGTTCACCACACACTTGGTCAAATAATGTCGGAAAAGTTAATGTTTTTTCTGTAATTATTTCTCGCCACAAGGCAGCATGTACATTAGAGTTTGTGAAGAAATATGATCTGGCTCAAAGGCCCAGTACAGCATTTATTCTTTACAAAAAACCCGTTAGTGGGATTGGTATTCTGTCTATCTCTGAAGGCACACGCCCTGTCAGACAGGTGTTACTTGAAAAACCCCACGTGGTTAAAGATATAAAATGTTTATGTTTCTCACAGGTTTGTCTCTGTACTAAACGCCGGCAAAGTTGGGTTACCCCAGTATTCACTGAATGAAGAAAAAAAACACATGAAATATTTTTACATATTATGTACTCGATATAACTTACATTTTGAACTGCAAGCGTAGAGCTTGACTTGACGTTTAAACTTTCCCGTGAAATAAGTTATATATAAAAATCAATCATCATGAATTAGGAATACATACGTATTCCGTCAACACTCATGAGGCATCTAGCATTTATAAGTTAGTTTAGAAAAATTATTCTCGTCTGATTATTTAGCAGTTAAATTAAATTCATTATAGCTACATGATTTTAAGCTAGAAATTATAATTTATTCTGTTTTACAACTGTAACTCGTCGACTAGAGAATATAACAGACTTATAAATTAATCACTCT
Source organism: Oreohelix idahoensis (assembly GCA_024509875.1). NCBI lineage: Eukaryota > Metazoa > Mollusca > Gastropoda > Stylommatophora > Oreohelicidae > Oreohelix > Oreohelix idahoensis. Next base: position 73,301 of record JAMPIV010015552.1, read on the forward strand.
GCACAAAAGAAACTAGTGAAAAATAGGCGATTAAACGCTTAATCACTCACAAATATTAGATACTTAATGTAATATTTACCTCAACACAGAACTACGGTATCACAACGAAACTAAGAGATTTCACTTATAAGTTTAAGTATCTAGAACGAAGTGACCACGTCTACTGCAAATGGAGAATGAGTGAAATCAAGTTTCAAACTCTGGTTAATATCTTAAACCAGACAAAGGGTCCCACTATTTCCAAAAACCCGATCTCTCCCCTCTCCTAACACCTACGTTAACTTAGACGCATGCCGTAACTGCCACCAGTGCATCTTCACACCTCCGTCTAACTATCTGACCGTGAGCGCGCGTGTCAGAGGCGAAATGTCAGACACTCTGTCTGCTCTGAGCGAGCATGGCTGGCGCGATTCACACCTCCGTCTAACTATCGGACAGTGAGCGCTCATGTCAGATGCGAATGTCAGACGACCCCGTCTCCACTGCAGAGGGCAATTTCACATTTCGCCGGGAGCTAGCCTGACGAAAAACTCTCGTGACAGCTGCAAATGTAGACAATTTGTCTGCTCATCATGTCTGATAAACTGAAATCCCACCTAAAATTATCTCGTGCAAGGGACTGACACGTTCGGTAATCTACTGCGTTTCTAAATGAGAAAACGAAACCAGGCGAAAGTTTGAATGGAAAAATAGTAATGTTTATAGTCGCAAACGTACGAATGCGAAAAACACAGGAAAATGATAAAGAGTGATAATAAAATAGAGGACACGGGTAGAAAAAAAGAAGAGAATATAGAAAATTTATAGATCATAAAACTCTCTGTGACAGTCTCCTTATATATCTCTTACTCTGGGGATTCCAGAAGAAAGACGTTCTTGTAGTGCTATCAGCAGGTTTCCTAAGCGTGTGTTCTATCCATCTCCAGCGTCTTCTTCTCATCTCTTGTTCCACTAGTACATGTCTGGTTCTTTTGTCATCAGTCTTATCTCACATTCGTGAACAATGGTGTCAAAGGTCTATGTGTAGTAGACCATTTCCCTCCTATCTATCTAAAACATTCTGCGACATTTTAACAAAGAAAAAATATGCAATTTACAAGAAAATTAGTAACAAAAAAAAAAAAAAAGGTTCTGAGAAGTTCATGATTTTCTCATTGGAAAAGCACAATTTTGTAAGAAAATACAATTTACAAAGTCAAAATACCCTACTTAAAATGAGTTATGACAAATAATTTTGACAAATTTAGATTCAGGAGAACATAAATTAACCGAGTACAGACTAATCCCAATGTTTATTTTGTCATATCTTGACTTAAATTGCGTTGATTATCTTCTTACGCCTATGAAACCACAAGTGCATCCTGTATCAATCGGGAATTTTATGGGGTGTTTATTCACTATGGCATTGATATACAATCTATCCTTCTGTTTTTCAGTGTTCACAGTGTTCACATCTTTAGACTGGCCCAGCCTTGACCTTACCTTGTTTAGATTACAGGGTAATTAAAAAGTTGCTCCATATTTGTATTTCTTTACTCCTATCCAACTAATTTATATGAAATAAATATCCCAAAAAAACCCAAAAAAATTACTGCTATTGTAACACATAAAATGCTATGTCAGTTAACCTTACAGCTCATCGTGGGATCTAGCATGTTCAACACTTGGCTTCGTAGCAAGCAGCAATGTTAATTGTCTGTAATAACGAAAGTGTATAGGTCATTTTGCCCACGCAAAACGTTACCTCGTGAGGCTCTATTGGTGGAAACCCAATCACAATTTAATTTATTTTAGGTTCTAATCTTAACATCAACCACAAGGTAAGGTATCTTATTTTAGTAAATGTTCATTCCACCTACCCATCCAGATGAAAATTATTGAGATTATCATATAACGTTTTCCAACTTAAGTGTTACATTTACCGAAAACATTTTATGTCAAACGATCTACCATAATCCCACATCTGGTTATCTCTTTTTCTCTTCTCTGTTTATTACAAGACATCTTGCCAGAACTTATTATATAATTCCCTCGTGCCCACATACTCAAAATTGTTAAGAGACCTAACGGAACTAATTACGTGGTATGTTTGGAGTCTAGATTGTTAAAACCAAGATAGGGCCAAGGATTGGCGATTTGTGCAATCATGTTTACAACTTTAGACACAAGTAATCTTACACTACCACCCCTTCCTTAGTAATCCGACCACATTTATGTTAGTCGCATCTCAGACTTGATTAAAGCAATACTTGCTTATCTTTCACTAGCCAGTCTGTATAAACAATAATCCGGCGACAATCGGCAAACCAAATGTTGATTTGACCGTATTATCCCACCTGGCTAATCGTTGTCTGTCCGCGATCAAAGAATAACAAGTCGTGTGTGGTCAAGCCTAAAACTTGTCTGTTGACGAGGCGTATTCCCCAAGGAGGATAAAATACTTTAGATAGATTGAGGCGTAAAAGTAAGATAATGCATGGAGGCAAAGGAAAAAGGAATAATCGAGAAAATGCATGGATGCAGGGCTGGATTAACCATTGAATAAAATAAGTATGTGCTTAGGGCACCAAGGGAAGGGGGGCACCACAGAGTTTGTCCCCTAGCTATAATGCCCCCTAACTCTCAACTCTTTCACTGTCACACGTGACTTTAGTTGATTATTTTTGTAATTGTCTTTATTGGCCGTATTTCCCTAGTTATAAGTCAATAATTTGTTTATATTGATTACTGTTATTTAGTCTTAAATAACATTTTTTTTTAACTATTCATTTAATATAGTTAATAGTTATGCGGTCTGGCCTGGAAGAAAACTGAAATCTCTTATTTCACCATCAGTCTTAATGTTTCGTCAGTTAAGCACTGGAGGAGCCGGGGTGGGGGGTGGGGGTCACCATTGTTGGGCTGTGCTTAGGGCATCAGTTGGCCTTAATCCGGCCCTGCATGGATGAAAAAGACAAATAAATTATGGAAGTACTGGCAGAGAAATGTGGTTTTTTTTAAACCAATACCTTTGCCTCGGTAAGAAAGTGCTGTATTAACTCTGCCATTCCACATTTTTAGTGGAATATTTCTTCTTTGTTCTTGTCGCTCCCTGTAGAACATGGAACCAGCACTGTGGTTATTCCTAGGCAGCCTGCACCAAGTATTCGCATGCGCTTGCAGATGATGGTTTCTATGGCAATTAATTTTACATAATGAGGCTACCAGCCCCATCAAATTATATGGGATATGGGCTAATTAATATCGTGCATGTCCTGGCATATTCGGGCGTCACTTTATGTTGGATCTGACAGATCAGCACAAAATCCTGGAGTAGAAAAATTGTCTCCGGGAAGAAACCCATTTTGAAAACAGTAAGGTACTAGGAATGGTACAACCTGCGGTGGTTAAACATAATCCTTTGTTTGTTTGGTTGTTTTTTGTTTGTTAGGCAGGCCTACTTTAGTTCCCGGGGGTCACTGAAGATTACAAGACTACCGCTCCGTTAGGCATGTCGTGAAAGGCGACTAATGGGAGATTGTTCATCGGGCTAGCAACCTAAACCTGAACCACAATTTGCTAAAGTAACCACTGCTACAGGAACATGGGCTTTGATGTAGCCTTCTTGTAAGGAGATTAGCTACAGTGGTATTCCATACTCCTTAAAGGACAGATCAGAAGCTGAATGAATGAATGACGTTGTAGGGAAGCGCGGCGTTTAAAGATATGTACACGTGATCGAATCCAAAATCTCAACGTAGTAAGCAGGCAGCTTTGCCCCATGCTCCTGCCAGGACTCTGAGGCGACCAAGAAATAATAGGCCTATTGCCCTCTTAGGCGTGGCGGAAGGGGCGACTGTTATGATGTCGTGCATGGGTCTGGCAATCTCAGTTTGTTAAAAAAAAAATTAATAAATAAAATTGCTAACGAAACCAAGAGCATTTTTAAAAAGAAAAAAAATTTGGCCTCGTAGTCGGTTATATTAGGACGCATCTCTGAATATGAAAGACCTTTAGGAAACCAAGAGCACACGTATGCTTCCATATAGGCTTCTTGTGAAGGAACCAACCGATTTATAAAAAGTGCACAATATGTTCAGTTAAACTTTTAAGTAATGACTATACAGACAATATAATGAGTGCACGTGTAAATAAAACAATTAAAATAATTTTTACGTTTTAATCATTGTTCTGGGAGCAGCGGTAGCACAGTGGTTAGTGCACTGGTTTCCTAGCTCGGTGGTCCATGGATGTCTGACTCTGCTCTCGAGTTAGGGGAAGCAAAGGCTGCGACGAGTTGAACCGATCACCCCCCCCCCCCCCCCTCATAAAAAAGTTGGACCTAGTATAGCACAGGCTCTATCACTTCATCTTCAATCCCCTATGGTAGTATCTGCTTTGGGAGTACATTTACCATTTACATTAATTTACAGTACTGTTAAACCTTTACCTTTTACATTAATTTACAGTACTGTTAAACCTTTATGTTTTACATTAATTTACAGTACTGTTAAACCTTTACCTTTTACATTAATTTGCAGTACTGTTAAACCTTTACCTTTTACGTTAATTTAAAGTACTGTTAAACCTTTATCTTTTACATTAATTTACAGTACTGTTAAACTTTTACCTTTTACATTAATTTACAGTACTGTTAAACCTTTACCTTTTACATTAATTTACAGTATTGTTAAACCTTTACCTTTTACATTAAATTACAGTACTGTTAAACCTTTATCTTTTACATTAATTTACAGTACTGTTAAACCTTTACCTTTTACATTAATTTACAGTACTGTTAAACTTTTACCTTTTACATTAATTTACAGTACTGTTAAACATTTACCTTTTACATTAATTTACAGAACTCTTAAACCTTTACCTTTTACATTAATTTACAGTACTGTTAAACATTTACCTTTTACATTAATTTACAGAACTCTTAAACCTTTACCTTTTACATTAATTTACAGTACTGTTAAACCTTTACCTTTTACATTAATTTACAGTACTGTTAAACCGTTACCTTTTACATTAATTTACAGTACTGTTAAACTTTTACCTTTTACATTAATTTACCTCATCTCATAATCGTAACCTCTTCTACCCCGTGAAACGAGGTGTAGAGGGTACCCAAGTGCACAAGGCCCATGGGCGGACATGTAATCGAAGTGACTTGGCAAACAGGTGATTAGCCCATTGTGCCCACATTAATTTACAGTACTGTTAAACCTTTACCTTTTACATTAATTTACAGTACTGTTAAACCGTTACCTTTTACATTAATTTACAGTACTGTTAAACCTTTACCGTTTACATTAGTTTACAGTACTTTTAAACCTGCCAGTTGAGATGCTGACTAAAATAACCTGACCATTAGATGAAGAAAATCAAAACCTTACACGAGCAGTTCGCCCTCCCCATACGGAACTTGAGCCCACACAAGCCTCCCTCACTCACGCCGGCTCATTCATTCATCTATCTGTCTCTCTCGTCTTCTCGTCTTTTCAACCCACTGTAGCAGCCTTCAGTTGCAAGTTCAAAAATGTCACAGGCAGTTATATCTCACACTCTGTGATAACAGTTTATTTGGGAACCTCGTTCAGGTTTTTTTTTCCATTCTCCTGATTTTATTTATAAAGAATACACGTTTTTACATCGTTCTTAGTGCTAAATACGTTTTGGCATTTTATTAAAGTAAATAATATAACTGAACGTGCCCTTGTTTCATAATTTCAGCAAATAAAACTTTATCGACTGCCGTTCATGTGGTGATTACAAAATATTTACCTTAGCATTTATCTATTTTTGTTTACTTCCACACATTTATTTTCAGTTTTTAATTATTCGAAATTTATCCACTGCGTTGATAGTTTAGTTAGCACGCGTTTCATGCTTATGCATACCTGCAACAGAAAATGCTGACTTTTCAATATTAATTGGAGCACGGCAAATTTTAATGCTTTTTTAAAATGTGCTATTGCTACAGGTAAGAGGGACTCAATTTAATAACTGCACGAAGGTAAGGTAGAGTTACTGAGTGAGTTAAAATAAAGCAAAAAGTGTCTTATCATTATCATCTCTTTTTTTTACTCGCTTTTTATGGAGCATTTATTCACCATTGTAGATGACCCCTTGGGGAACTCTCTAGTCTTAGCATATGCTCGTGCAGTGGTGGTCTCAGGAGGCAGTTTTTTTTAAATGATGAAGCTGCCAGTATCAGGCACAACCTCGTATTAGTCGATTCTTATGACACTTGTGTCAAAGCTCGTCATACAGGTCCGACTAATGTGAGGTCACTAGTGTAAAAGCCCGTCATACAGGTCCGACTAATGTGAGGTTACTAGTGTAAAAGATCGTCATACAGGTCCGACTAATGTGAGGTCACTAGTGTAAAAGCTCGTCATACAGGTCCGACTAATGTGAGGTCACTAGTGTAAAAGCCCGTCATACAGGTCCGACTAATGTGAGGTCACTAGTGTAAAAGCCCGTCATAAGACGGGAATTAAATTCAAAAGCCCCAATACCTAATGGCAATTTCACTTATTCAAAAGTATAAAAAACCCAAACTATTTGTTTGACATCTGAAGTTAAAATGCTCTTACAATATACAACAGCATTCTTCTTCTTGCAACACGAAATGAATTGCTTCCTCCTGTTAGTATTACTACGTAGCAGCAGCGAGGATCCCAATGTGTGTATACGGGATCACACATTCTATAAATATTTTTGTGCACACCGTCATTTGCGCATTCTTCTTTGGTAAGTGTTACTATTTTCGGGAGAGTACATATATGGGAAACAATACAACTAATGTCTAACTTTCAACCAAAGTTGCATCCCTTAGTGTTACGTACTGACAGAAAAAGCTGGGATTTTATATATAGGATGATTAAGAGAACATAAGCCCTGTTCTTTCTTTGTACCATCAGAGACCCGGATGAACTGTGTGGAGTGGGTGGTCTATGATGATCTAGTAATGCGTCCATTTCAGAAAGCCATTCACTTTGTACCATCAGAGACCCGGATGAACTGTGTGGAGTGGGTGGTCAATGATGATATAGTAATGCGACCATTTCAGAAAGCCATTCACTTGGTATGGAGAACGGCGCGTAAAGTGCAAATCTGATCATCTGAAGCCAACTGACTTGTCAGGCAAGGCTTTTTGCTCTTTCGGCGCATTTTCTAGAATTTGAAAGGTAAAAAGGTTGAAATGAAGAATAGTGGGACGTGTTCTTCCATGCAATCCAAATAAGTCGCCCACGTAAAAGTTAGGATTAAGTGTAGGCTTTAGGACTGCTGAACCTAACCCGTATCTCTTATTACTACGCATCTGAATTCTTTCTTAAGGGGGTTTCGAATACACGGCCCACTATTCTTCATTTCAACCTGTAAAGCATTCGCCGTGACCTATAGAGAGGGAGAAAAATATACATGACTTTATGTTGCGTCGGTAGTTGACAAGGAAATATTTATCAATTGTCGTCTGGCGTTATGTACCATGAAGAAATCACTAACCTGATTAATTCTCTTATCCCCCACATCATGTCCCATCTCTTCCCACCAAAGTTGCAATCTTTTTTTATGGCGCATTTCTCGGCGTGGAAACTAATTGTGCGCCAGATGAAACAACGCGCGCATTGTTTCCATTCTTAACAGTGCGAGATGTTTGACTTTTGACACGTTATTGAATTTTCCCCATTTGTAATTCGGATGAGTATGAATGAAGAATTGAGTTAGTTACATTTGCAGGAATTCAGACGATTTTGTCGACCACGTCGACACTACCTTAAATAATGATTCGGAGACGGAGTAATAGAAAGTTTATTTTAATTTTTTGGTTTTTGTAATTTTCAATACGTACCAGGGCAAGATTTTTTTTTTTAACTCGTGCATTTACAAAACTAGTTGTAATAAAGCAGCTGTTAATTAATTAGTCAATTTCAGATCATTGGTTTTATCCACTTCTACCTGTTGTGACTCGCTTTGCGGCGTGATGCAACTTTGATTGATTAATTTTTATTAAAGTTTTTGCACCGCTCTGCAGTCTCAACTGAACCATGAAATTACGTGAAATTGGCAAGATGATGACGTTTGAATGTTGCTAGGTATGACGGGAACTGAAGGAAAATAGTGAGAATGCTTAGCGCCGCTGCGAAGTGAGGATGTGTATTGCATCAGCATGGCACACCGACTTATGTATGTGAGTATTTATACTTTTACAGTGTGCGTTATTATCTAAAGTAGGAAGCCACCTTAAAGACTGCGTGACATTTACCATTTCCTTATGTGACAGAGTTCAGAAGATACATCAAGAGGTTTGGAGCTACCATGTTACAGAGCCTATTTTATATAAGGTGGAAACCCTCATTACAAGTGTATGAAAATATCCTTCCGTAAGGATCGTTCTGAAAATATTAACAGACACGGAAGGTGTGCATTATAGACGAATTTCACGGCATACATTGCCTTGAATGAATCTAATTGTCGAAGTGAATTTTTTATACATATAAAACAGGTAGACAGATAAATAGTGGACGTATGAAATGGATGAATGTTACGCACTACTGAACCAGTCTCTTATTATATGATGAAATGGAGTTGAAACTATGTTCAACCACTTTGTTGGCAATAAATGTAAAGAATCGTCTTAACGCCTTTTGAACTTTTCTTGTGGGCCGTTAGTTGCCAGATTTGTTTTTTAATTACTGTTCAACTTTAACTATTTACTTGCGCTAATATAAGATGCTACCACTAATTAAGAAAGTAACCTACTCTAAACGTTGGAAAAAACAGTTTTTGATGTTTAATAATGTGTTGAAAAAAACCACTCTTTTAATAAATGGCAAATAAATGAACTCTGCTGCCTTACTACACAGCAGTCTTAACAACTGGTGGTTCAATCACTAACCCTCAACACACCCCATGCCATTTTTGACGCGTGGCTCCATAGCTTAATAACCAGTGCATCCAGATAAATGACCATAGAATTAATGCCGTCACGAGAACTGATGCAGAAAGAACACAACATAATTTTTTTTTTCCCTTCATGTTTTCGAGAGTGACTTGTCTATAAATAATATTGTCTTCTCGCGTCGTGTATCCTGAAAAAAATCATGCCACAAAGGTAGTCCCACTCAGAAACAAAAGCTATTGATTTTGTATGGATAGTGTCTACAAAGTCAACGTGGAAGCTTAATGACTGCCTTTGTAACTCAAGAACTGTCATTTAACATTGTAGTGTTGTATTTGTGCTCGTAAGACGTGAGTAGTTTCACAAAATAATTGTGAGTATTTATGTGTTTCTTGTTCTTGTACTTGTAAGTTATAAATATAAATTGACGTCTTGGAGTAAGATAACAGCGCAAAATCGTGTTTCTCATCGTAACTGTGTACAGGTTTCACTTACATATACTTGCAACTATGTATCCTAGTATGAATCACGCAATCAAATGTTACTTGCTGTCACAAGTCTAATATTCGATCGTTATATTTTCCTGTGGCCTGCTTCAACTCTCTCCTGTGCCCTTCTTTCTTTTTTCTCACTTGCAGATGACCTCCTTGAGGAAGACTGACTTTACCAAAGGTCAAACGCTTGCAGTAGTGTTTTCTGTAGAAATGTATTTTACATGATGAGATGGCTAGCGCATGCGCAATCTCATATTAATCGCAGTTTACGATATGTCTGACACAACAATTCGTTCTTTATCTCCTCACAGATTCCTGGGAGCTACACAGAGCAAATTGGTCACATAAAATATATGTTGTTTTCTTTCCTTGTATATTGTTCTTTCTTGAGCTTCCAAATTGTTATTTGAGTTATACATTACAGCTGTGATGAGAGCTGTTCTATGACTTATAAACTCTAATTACTCTTTTTCTGTGGTGTTTGTGTACCACAGAGCACTCTTAGTGAACGCATGTTGTTGTGCCGTTGGTGGATGACATAAATTAGTTTAAAATGGTGACGTATGCTTGGTTACAACGATCTTTGGTTAGACGATCTCGCAGTGGTCAGACATGTCCAGAAAAGTGTGATTTCTGTGAAGAGGTTTGCGTAGATAAATAAATATTCGTATATCCGGTTGTAAATGTGGACGTGGAGACGAAAGAGTAATCTATCATGAAGAATGCATGAATCTAGCATGTACATAAATATTTATGTAATACTCTTCAACTGTGGCAAAGTGAAACAATAAATTGTTGGACAGTCCTGAGAGTCTTCAATCTCTTGTTATTGACGTTGTCTGAAGCGGAAGGTTGGTCACTATCGCAAGCGAAATATATACAGTTCAATTCAATTCAAAACCCACAACCAAACTTCTAGCAAGCTGATTTTATTAATGTGTGCACACAAATAAACTAACTGACTGAGTTTAAGTTTCATTTCTATTCATAAATGTTCATTATGCGCACTTTCTTAGAGACAACAATCGTATATACCCTGTCACTTGACGCCAAGAATAGTAATGATGATTTTGTTTAACAGATGGGTCTGACAAAGATCCTGAAGAAGATCAATGTAGAAAAGATAGGTCAGACAGAACAGCCGTAAAGAAAATCAATGTAAAACAGATGGGTATTGTCACGAAAGGTTTGAGATGTTATAAAAATGTAAGATATCCTGGACGAAAAGATGTATCAGATGATACCAGGATAGTGCCAGGTAAGAGACTGGTCTTACGAGAAATACCCCCTTTTCTGAAAAGAAATAGGGTGTATTGACATCAAAGGTTAGAATCCAGCTGTATAGACCTCAGGGTGTTGAAATGTATGTCCTGAAAATCTATTTGCCCTTTTCGAAGATTCTCCTTTGGTAATATGTGTTGTTTTATGTTGACAAGTTGATCTAGGGGTATATAATATAGTCTATCTATCAATCTAAATTAAATATCAAACAAACTTGAAACTTTAATTCAAATAATTCAGCAAGTCTGTTGATATTTATGTATTTACAATTTATTTACCTAACCCTGTTCTCTTTTGGTTAGGTAACTTAGGAAAACTCAAAGGTATTTACAGCTTGAAATAAATAAGCATAGAAATTTAAATTTATAAAAACATAATCTTGCATTGAAGTTTCTATTGTCTTCCACACTGATGAACAATTTTAAATTAACAAAATGTCAATGAGTTTGACTGAGAGGGTAGGGTGGATTCATACTGTCCTTAAACTCATCCTCCACTGAAATGTTAGAAATGTATTTATATTTTATTGTAGTGCTATCTTGGTTGAATATGCTGACCAGTGGCTATATAAGGCCACGTACCTTTAAATCAAGAAAATCCCACACTCTTCTGCCGTGGACAAATGCTTCTATGAATTGCCAGGCAGTGGACAATGGTGTCTGGGTTCCACAACTTCACGAGCTCTCACACCTCAGAGTCCAATCGAATTAAAGGAATCCGATACTTTAGGTAAGTTGCAATGTACAACGTTTGCAGGATACAACCTGAAATGCAAATAATCACAACCTCTGTATGGTCCAGCACTACTCTGCCTTTACACACAAAGGACATAACATACAGCGTCAGACATTGTGCTAACATATCCACAGGACAATTTACCTCACCACCCATCACAGTCCGTTCATTATGACTAAAATTTCCTTATAATTTCCTAAGTTGATTCCTTTGTCCATGATTGGCTTCCATACAATGATTTGGAATAGTATAAATTTACAAGTAATATATTGATCGATTCAGTACAATAATTCCTGTTAATCCTTCCTTAGGAATTTACTGTGCAGGATATCTATTTATTAGTTAGGTATGACAGAACAATCAACAAGAGGCGCAATGTAAACCAGATGGGTCTGATAGAACAGCAATAAAGAAGAACAAGGTAAAAAAGATGTCTAACAGAATAGTCAAGGAGATGAGCGATGTAAAACAGACGGGTCTAATAGAACAGCCATGAAGAAGAGCACAGTAAACAGATGGGTCTGGCAGAACATTTATAAAGAAGAGCACAGTAAACAGATGGGTCTGACGGAACATTTTTGAAGAAGAGCACGGTAAACAGATGGATATGGCAGAACATTTATGAAGAAAAGCACAGTAAAACAGATGGGTCTGACCGAACACATATAAAGAAGAGCACAGTAAAACAGATGGTTCTGACCAAACATTTATGAAGAAGAGCACAGTAAAACAGATGGGTCTGACAGAACATTTATGAAGAAGAGCACAGTAAAAAACAGATGGGTCTGACAGAACATTTATGAAGAAAAGCACAGTAAAACAGATGGGTCTGACCGAACATATATAAAGAAGAGCACAGTAAAACAGATGGTTCTGACCGAACATTTATGAAGAAGAGCACAGTAAAACAGATGGGTCTGACCGAACATTTATGAAGAAGAGCACAGTAAAACAGATGGGTCTGACCGAACATTTATGAAGAAGAGCACAGTAAAACAGATGGGTCTGACAGAACATTTATGAAGAAGAGCACAGTAAAAAAACAGATGGGTCTGACTGAATATCTATGAAGAAAAGCACAGTAAAACAGATGGGTCTGGCCGAATATTTATGAAGAAGAGCACAGTAAAACAGATGGGTCTGACAGAACATTTATGAAGAAGAGCACAGTAAAACAGATGGGTCTGACCGAATATATATGAAGAAAAGCACAGTGAAACAGATGGGTCTGACGGAATATTTATGAAGAAGAGCACAGTAAAACAGATGGGTCTGACCGAAGATATATATGAAGAAAAGCACAGTGAAACAGATGGGTCTGACCGAATATTTCTGAAGAAGAGCACAGTAAAACAGATGGGTCTGACACAACATTTATGAAGAAGAGCACAGTAAAACAGATGGGTCTGACAGAACATTTATGAAGAAGAGCAAAGTAAAACAGATGGGTCTGACCGAACATTTATGAAGAATAGCATAGTAAAACAGATGGGTCTGGCCGAACATTTATGAAAAAGAGCACAGTAAAACAGATGGGTCTGACAGAACATTTATAAAGAAGAGCACAGTAAACAGATGGGTCTGACAGAACATTTTTGAAGAAGAGCACAGCAAACAGATGGGTCTGACAGAACATTTATGAAGAAAAGCACAGTAAAACTGATGGGTCTGACCGAACAAATATAAAGAAGAGCACAGTGAAACAGATGGATCTGACCGAACATTTATGAAGAAGAGCACAGTAAAACAGATGGGTCTGACCGAACATTTATGAAGAAAAGCACAGTAAAACTGATGGGTCTGACAGAACATTTATGAAGAAGAGCAAAGTAAAACAGATGGTTCTGACCGAACATTTTTGAAGAAGAGCACAGTAAAACAGATGGTTCTGACAGAACATTTATGAAGAAGAGCACAGTAACACAGATGGTTCTGACCGAACATTTATGAAGAAGAGCACAGTAAAAAACAGATGGGTCTGACCGAATATATATGAAGAAAAGCACAGTGAAACAGATGGGTCTGACCGAATATTTATGAAGAAGAGCACAGTAAAACAGATGGGTCTGACAGAACATTTATGAAGAAGAGCAAAGTAAAACAGATGGGTCTGACCGAACATTTATGAAGAAGAGCATAGTAAAACAGATGGGTCTGGCCGAACATTTATGAAAAAGAGCACAGTAAAACAGATGGGTCTGACCGAACATTTATGAAAAAGAGCACAGTAAAACAGATGGGTCTAACAGAACATTTATGAAGAAGAGAACAGTAAAACAGATGGGTCTGACCGAATGTTTAGAAGAAGAGCAAAGTAAAACAGATGGGTCTGACAGAACATTTATGAAGAAGAGCAAAGTAAAACAGATGGGTCTGACCGAACCGCTACGATAAAGAGCAATGCAAAACAGATGGGTGTGACAGAACAGTTACGAACACGAGCTATGTAAAACATTGGCGAACCTGCAGTATAGGTCACGTGCTGACTGTAGAGAAATCGTGAACGCAACTGAGTTAACTTATCTGATTCGTTAACGACGCATACAACAGTTGATGAAACCATGATCAAAAACCTCCAAGTTATGATTAAGTTATTGTGTGACTTCAAACATGGCCACAGAAATAAAACACAAAGTAACTTCAGTGGCACCATAACCTCCGTTTCCCTCACCCAGTTGTCAAGAAACAGACGGGCTGAAAATCATTCGGAAAAAACCTTTTGATTATCAGATGACCCCAATTTCCAGTCCTCTTTGATAATTTCCTGTCATTAAAAATAATAGATCAAGCGATAGGAAATAGCATTCCCTGAACCCCCTCTTTTTTCTGTAGTCTAAGAGAAAAATATAATCGTAATAGTCGGCTCGTTTTGCCAGGCTTAGTACTATGATTGATTGATATATGAGATGATAGATTACAGATGAGGCGAAGAAAGAATCTGTGATTACCAATCGATATTTCCGCGTGTTTGCAGACATAAGTTTATGTTGTGGTAGACTCTCTAATAAGTCGGGGTTACCGAGTGAGATATTTCGTCGTCTAGAAGTGTTTGCATATGATATCATTATCGTTTTCTTCCTCACTCCTTGGTTTAGTTTGGTTTTAAGGACTATCTGCATTGCACACGGCTAACTACATCAGTGCCCCGATCTCCTCTCTTAGATCACACAAGGAGGATCTCAGCACAGTGCACTCCCTTTTATTCCGTAGCACCGACGAGAATGCCAATGTGTGTGTGTAAATAGGAATCACACATTCTATACATATTTTTATTGTGGTGAGTAGGTTTCTAATTTTTAAATTTTGTCAGGGCAGCAGCCTGATAGGCCTATTCTTTACTATTTCCAACTGCCGTGGGATTTTTAACGTGCACAACTTGCACACGGGACCTCCTATTGTTTTTCACCCTTATCCGAGGAGGCTAGGCATCCGATCTCACTACCCAGGAGACAAGGGCGGGAGTACGACATCATTAGGACCACTGATTCTGAAAAAAATCTTCCATAATATATATTCCCTCAACGGGGAATCGAACCAGTACCTCTAGAATTCGAGGCGGACGCAATTCCTCTTAGCCACTCCGACCCCCTCTTCACTCCTTAGGAGCTTGCAGCTAGTCCCGTCGCGGGATGCCTGCACCAAACAGTCACATGCTCTTACGGGAGTAGTTTCTTTTTCTTGACGAGGTTGCCACCCTCGTGCACAATCTCGTGTTAGTAACCTTTTACGACGTTGTCTCGAGAAGCAGTAATCCTGTAGTTTCTGTGTCTCATTAGAGACCTCCCGGAACTACAAGTACATATGGTGTTCAATCACAAGGTAACAGAGTGTATAAACATATTTTTGCTCCCGGAACTACAAGTACATATGGTGTTCAATCACAAGGTAACAGAGTGTATAAACATATTTTTGCTCCCGGAACTACAAGTACATATGGTGTTCAATCACAAGGTAACAGAGTGTATAAACATATTTTTGCTCCCGGAACTACAAGTACATATGGAGTTCAATCACAAGGTAACAGAGTGTATAAACATATTTTTGCTCCCGGAACTACAAGTACATATGGTGTTCAATCACAAAGTAACAGAGTGTATAAACATATTTTTGCTCCAGGAACTACAAGTACATAAGGTGTTCAATCACAAGGTAACAGAGTGTATAAACATATTTTTGCTCCCGGAAAAAGAGTGCATTTAGCCGACCCCCTTCTTTGCCAGGAAGACAGCCGAGATTACATATTGATCGCTATTTTGACCCTTGTTTTTGGAACTCTGAGAGGTTACCCTCTTGCACCTCATTCGCTGTGTCTCCAGATTAACTTCTTGGATCCTTAGCCCCTATATGACAGAGCAGTCAGTGGCCATTACGCCTAGTGGCGTCTTGTAGGGTAGAAACAAACTATCCCCATTTTGCTGGGTCGGTGGCCATCCTTCGTGCCTGCCTCAACTCTGGTTCATGCATTGCATCTCTGCCAAAGTAATTGGGCTTCAATTTTCTTTCACAACATAGAACTTTTCCCTCTAATTATACTTGGAAATTATAAAGACATTAGTTTACTAAAGCAGAATATTTTCACCTTTTCAAAGCAAGTAGTATGCTCATTCATATGGAGAACAAGAGAAATCAAGTCCAACACGAAAATAAGAACCCTCAACTCAAATGTCAAGTCAGTCCTATTGTATGGCTCTGAGACACGGAGAGCAAGAAAAACAACAACCAAAAAGCTACAGACTTTTATAAACGGGTGCTTTCGTAGAATAGAAGGACTGAAATGGTATGACAAAGTCACAAATGTGGAATTGATGACAAGAACCAGACAAGTGCCAGTGGAACAAGAGTTGAGAAGAAGACGCTGGCGATGTATAGGACACACATTGAGGACACCTGTTGATAGCATTACAAGGCAGTCTTTGTTCTGGAATCCACAGGGAAAGAGAGGCAGACGTAGACCAAAAAAGACATGGAGAAGAGAACTGGATACAGAGGTGAAAATGATGAGAAAACATGGAAAGAACTTGAGCGGATGGCACCGGACAGGAGGATTTGACATGTGTTTGTTGAAGCCCTATGCTCCTTGGGGAGCTAAAGGGTATTGATTGATTGAGTATGCTCGTTAACGAAATATCAGATCCATCTCTTCATTTTTATCTGCTTTGTCCAATACTGTTGAAGATCAGAGTGTCTTTAGAGATCACTTTAGAGATCTTACACCGACTTACATCATCTTGAGAAGCCTCACACCCCTTTACATCATCTTGAGAAGCCCAACACCCCTTAACAGCATCTTGAGAAGCCTAACAACCCTTTACACCATCTTGAAAAGCCTAACAACCCTTTACAGCATCTTGAGAAGCCTAACAACCCTTTACAGCATCTTGAGAAGCCTTACATCTATGTACAGCATCCTAAGAAGCCTCGCACTCCTTTACATCATCTTAAGAAGCCTCACACTCCTTTACATCATCTTAAGAAGCCTCATACCCCTTTTCAGAATCTTGAGAAGCCTCACACCACTTTACAGCATCTTAAGAAACCTAACAGCCCTTTACAGCATCTTAAGAATCCTCACGGTCCTTTATAGAATCTTAAGAAGCCTCACACCCCTTTACAGCATCCTTAAGAAGCCTCACTTCCGCTTACAACATCTTAAGAAGCCTCACACCCCTTTACAGCAAATTAAGAGGTTTCACACGCTTTTCAGCATCTTAAGAACCCTCACACCACTTTACAGCATCTTAAGAACCCTCACACCACTTTACAGCATCTTAAGAAGCCTCACACCCCTTTGCAGTATCTTAAGAAGCCTAAGAATATTAGCAGAAAAATATACAGAGGTCCAAAAAAGTATGTATATGTCCTTCATTGACTATAAGAAGGCTTTTGACAGAGTCCATCATGAGAAAATAATTGAATGCCTCGAAGACATAGGTATTGATGGAAAAGATATAAGAATAGTCAGTAACCTTTATTGGGAGCAAACTGCCACAGTAAGATAGGGAAGGAATTATTCACCATACATAGACATAAAAAGAGGTGTCAGACAAGGTTGTGTGCTGTCTCCCTGCCTATTTAATTTATACGCCGAAAAAATTTTCAAACAGATACAGGAAATACCAGGACTGAACATCAGTGGAAGGTCAATAAACAACCTTAGATATGCAGATGATACCGTGTTGTTAGCTGAAAGCGAACAGGAGTTACAAGAACTAGTGAAGCAAGCGAACAGTTTAAGTCATGAATATGGACTCGACATTAATATTGAGAAAACAAAAACTATGATAATTAGCAAAACAGACTGTCGTAGATTTTGGATAGGAGAATTAAGACTTGGGTTTGGTCCCTTCTGAATAGGTTAGAATAGGTGATCGTCACAGTGTGAGATAGTAACAGAAATAGATTCCACGAGTGAGATGATAGAATGTGATATAGAGGCTGTCCCTGAAAGCGGAAAAAAAGAATCTTCTCCCTCTCACCTATCCTCTACGACAACTTTACAGCGTCAGACAGTCTACACACAGATATATCTATTACCTATATTTCTATCTACTCACGGGCACTCACATACACGTGACGACAGTTAAACAAACAGACGCGGGAATCTATAACAAATGATTATATGTATATATATATATATATATATATATATATATATATATATATATATATATATATATATATATATATATATATATATATATATATATATATATATATATATATATATATATATATATATATATATGAACGAGCTGACCAACGCACTGATTTAGTTCAAGAGAGATTTTTTATTATTATCATCAAAAAAAAATCTTCTCACAACACCAAAAATTTCATCAAGGAAAAACATATACAAATAGTCATAGAATTCAAGAAAAATGCTACTAGGATGATAGCCCCCGTGATGATATTAACTCTAGGTTTAGCCCACAGCCCACGGTATGAGACAGATGATGGCCCAAAGAGTCACAAATACATATTGTTAGGGTCTAATATTGTCCCCCTTAGAAGGTATAGACTGACTTTGACAACAGTATCTATTCTAAAGGAACAATTAATACAACAAGCGAGTGCATTAAATAACGAACATCCTTCCGTCACTTTCACTCGGTTCATTCATCAGGGATCCCTGGCACACGTTCTTACCTATCAAAAACTTGATGTAGTTCACTGTCTGGCGCAACCGTAGGACACTTCTCTACAGTGAATCTGTATTCTTTGGATAAAGCGAATCCCAGCTCTACAATTATAGGTTTATTCCACTGTTTTCGGGGAGCATTCACTTCACCAGTTAAATTTTAGATTTACTGTTAATGTCACTTGAATCAGGTTTGATAAACAAGTTTAAACGGGCACACAGAGTTCAGAAACACGAGGATTCCCTTAATTTGGAAAGAATGACCAGTGGACAACTTCTTTCAACAGATAGCCTGGTTTCACTATTCACTCTTCGACAAAAATGTCGGGGAAAATGTTAATGGTATTGATTGTAATTATTCTCGCCGCCAGTCAGCAATTTTACATTAGAGTTTATGAAAGAATTTAAGATCTGGCGCAAAGGCCCGTATTGATCATTACAGTCTTTGAAACCCGTTAGTGGAATATAGTATTTCTGTCTAACTCTGTTGGCATATGCACTGACAGGCCAGTGTTACTTGAGAAACCCACGTGGTTCAAAATAAGGACTGTCTATTTCTTCACAAATATGAAACTCTTAATAAACGCCGGTAAAGTTCGGGTCACCCCAGTATTTCACTGTATAAAAAAAAGGAAAGAACACATATCAAATAATTTACAATAAGTACCCAATATAACTTACATTTTTAAACTGCAAGCGTACCGCTTGACTTATCATTTAAATTTCCCGTAAAGTAAGTTATGTAAATAAAATCAAACATCATGAATTAGAAAATACATACATATTTCGTCAACACTCAATGATGTATCTGGCGTTATAAGTTAGTTTTAAAATAGATTCTCTCGTCTGATTATTTAGAAGTTAAATTAAATTTCTTTATTAGCCGACAGAATTTAAGCAAGAAATATAATTTCTGTTTTCCACTGTAACTCGTCACTATAAATAATACAGACTAGATAAATTAAGCACTCTGCACAAAATCTAACTAGTGAAATAAAATCGGCAATTTAACACTTAATCACTTCACAAAATACTAGATAATAATATATTTACCTCAAACACAGCACTACAGGATATCGCACAATTAAGAATTATACGCTTATATTTATGGAAGTCTAGAAGTTCGACAAATTGTCGCAACAAACTAAGAAACTTCGCTTATATAGCTCTACTCTTCGCGAACCACCTGTCTACTGCGAATATTGAGAAAGAATGAAAATAAAGTTTCAAACTAGGTTTAATATCTGAAACAGACAAAGGATGAACTATTTCCCCAACCCTGATCTCTCCCCTTCTCATAACACCTACGTTTCACTTAGAAGCATGTCGTAACTGTCACCGGTGCGATTTCGCACCTTCGTTAACAAACTGACCGGGAAAAGCGCGTGTCAGTTGCAAATCTCAGACAACCGTCTGCACTGGGCGAAAGCGTGTTGGCAGTTTTAACACCTACGTTTAGAATGACCAACAGTGAGTGCCGTGTCAGGTAGCGATTTTACACTTCACCGAGAAATTCAGCCTGGGAAAACGCCTTTGACAGGTGAAATTTGCAGACGATAAGTCGGCCCTATTTCTAAGTATGAAGCACATTCACAGTTTCGTCCTCTGACATCTACGTAATAGAATTACGTATCCCAGTATGAGAAAAACACAAGGTAAGGTTTGAGAATACTGAAGAAAATATTTTTCGCAAACGAGTGATGCGAAAAATACAGGAAAAAAAACAAGTAAGGAAAGATAATAAAATAAAGGATGCGGGTGAGAGAATAGGAAGAAGATGTAGGCAATTTAATGATATAAAGACCTACGTGACAGGACGTCCCCCCTTTAAGATATGGAAGCACTCCATGTCTACGTTATGGAATTAAATTTCCTATAACCGTAGCTTCGGGGTGTCTGTCTTCTTCCCTCTCATCTTCCCCCTCCATCTCTCTCCAATTCCTACTCATGAAGTCTGCCCCGACGTTTCCTTCCTCTGGAATGTCTCCCATGCGCGCTTGAAAGAGCGTCGCCGCTTCTGACATTTTTCAAAGATTTCCTGTGTGTGCAGTGGAGTTTCCCTGCCACTATCGTCATCTTCGTCAGTTTTGGCGATCGTCAGGAGATGGTCGGAGGTCGGCACAGGTCTTTCCAAGTATCTCTTTAAGAGATTTAAATGGAAAACCTTTTCCTTTCCTTGAATAGATATCTGGTAGTTAGCCTTAGAAATCTTTTTCAGGACGGTAAACGGCCCTTGCCATCCGATCCTCAGTTGGTTGTTCTCGGTAGGGAGTAACACCAAAACTTTCTCTCCTGCTTCCAGTTCTCTCTCTTTAGCGACTTTCCTGTATCGGTTTGCGTGCTTTGTGCGTGCTCGCTTAAAGTTAGTCGTTGCTAGGTCCCACCCTAGTTTCAACCTTTCCTTTAAAACCGACACATATTTACTGGCTGAGACAACTGTCTCATCAACCTTCTCGTCTGTCAGAGACTGAAGTAAGGCTTCAAGCAGGCCCTTAATGGGTCTGCCGAATAAGAGTGTAGCTGGCGGAAATCCTGTGGAAGTATGAGGAGATTCTCTGTAGTCAAATAATGCTGCAGGAACACAAAGATCCCAATCTTCAGGTTTCACTTGTGCCAGTTTACTTAGCATCATGTTGAGGTTTCCATTAGCACGTTCCACGAGCCCATTTCCGGCCGGAGTATATGGCTTAGTGTGGATGTGTTGGGTCCTCAAGCTCTTCACGATCTCATCCATCAACAGGTTTCGGTATGGAGATCCGTTATCCGTCAGCACTTGCTGAGGGAATCCCAACCAAGTGAAAATCTGCACGAGGGCTTCTGCGACATGCTTAGCATCTGCGCATGTTAGCGGTATAGCTTCTACCCATAAAGTGAATGTATCGAGTAGGGTCAGGATAAACCTGTTCCTTCTTTTAGTCCTTTCAAAAGGCCCTACAATGTCGATCACAACCCGTTCGAATGGTGTTCCCATTATTGGCATTTCACCCAAAGAGACTGAGGGTGCTCGTTGCTTGGGTGGCACACGTTGGCACTGGGCACAGGATTTGACATATCTGATAATATCAGTATTTACTCCTGGCCACCAATAATGAGTGGATATCCGTTGGTTTGAGGCGTTCTGTCCCATATGTCCGCTGAAGGGAAGAGAGTGCCCCATTTCTAGGATTTGGCTTCTGTACTGTTTCGGTACTAGGAGCTGGTTGTAACCTTGGTCAGGCTTGCCCGTTCTCCGATAAAGTACGCCATCCTTAGAAAAAATGTCCCCGTGCTGTTTGGGTTCCTTAGCCATGGACAGTTTCCTAAAGCAGGGTGCCAAAGTAGGGTCCTTGTATTGCGCTTCTTTAAGTTCCCTAGGTAACAAATTAGGCGCAGGCTCCCGTTCCTTCTTGGTTTGCCCTCTTGTAGTTACTGCTGCCACAATCGACTCTTCCGGTTTCCCAATACACGTATCTCCCGCCAAGTATGACTGGGTAGATGGGATCATCCATAACAGCCGCTTTGATCACACCTCTGACGAAATCAGAGTGGATCTCCACCAATGCGATGGGAAGCGCTGTAGGTGCATCACTCTTACGAACTCCACAAAGTTGGACGGTCTCTTGACCGGGTTTGACCAGGTTTCTGGCAACAATGCAATCATAAGAAAGCCCCGTGTCAAATAAGCAAGAAGTTTGAGAACCGTTCAAAGTAACAGTACCTCGCGTTGAGGGTCTATCCCCAACAGGTTGGGAATCACTGTCAATAATTCCACCTTGCGAGACTGTTAATAAGCATCCGATGCGTTTCGGCTCGGTGTGCTCGGTCTGATCATATGTCCCGTGCTCAGGGGTTCTCCCTTTGCCACCTTGTCCTTTCTGGCTGCGCTGCCATGCAGGGCGGTCGGGTTGATCAGACTGTTTAGGTCGGTTGGGGTACTTGTTCTTGTAGAACTTGGATTTTTCAGGAGGGGGGTTTTGAGGTCCAGTTTCTCTGTGATTATTCTGATTAGAAGCATGAGAAGGTTGATCTAGATTATTTTTCCGAAAATGCTCCTCTGTCGGTTTCCGCTTAGTGGCCGGTAGTTCAGCCAGCGCATTTTGATAACGCTCAGACTTCTGTAAGATGTCTTCAAGTTTTTCTGCCCCCTGCTCAGCTAGAAATCTCCGGGTATCTGCAGACAATGTGTTCTTTATTTGTTCTGTTAAAACAAATTCCTCAAGACCTTCATAGGTAGAGGGGAGCTGCGAGAGCTCTAGGCACTTTGTCAGATATCCCTTCAAACGAGACGAGAACTGCTTAAAAGTTTCAGAATTTTCTTTCCGGCTGTTGCGAAACAGTTGCAAAAATTTGCGAGCGTTCATTTCAAAGCGCTCCAGTAACGCTTTCTTCAACAGATCATAGTTGTCTTGTTGGCTGCTTTCCAGTTTGGAGTAAACATCATAAGCAGAACTTTTTAAAGCCTGGGAAAGCTTCATATTCCAACGCGACCTTTCCAAACCGTACAGAGATGCAATTTTCTCAAATTTTTCTAGATACGTGTCAATCTTCTCATTTGGACAAGGGAAAGATTCAAGAGTGAAAGACATAGCGTTGAGTTGAAGAGATTGAGTGTTAGAAGGATCAGTTAAGGAAGAATGAGGAGAAGACTCTCCATTGCTGGAGGTAGAGGCAGCACCACGACTTTGGAATTCTAGAGCTTTAAGAGCCAACTCATGCTGTCTTTCTTTCTCTCTTTCCTCCCTCTCCTTCTCTCTTTCCTCATGCTGTCTCTCCTCCCTCTCCTTCTCCTGCTGTCTCTCCTCCCTCTCCTTCTCATGCTGTCTCTCCTTCTCTCTTTCTCTCTCCCTGCGGATTTCCATTTCCTCGTCCATCTTCTTCTGCTCTTTAGCTTCAGCTGCTTTCCTCTCCGCGTCATATCTCTCAAGTTCGTCTCTGACAAAAGCTTTTGCTTCTTCTCCTTCCAGTCCGTCCTCTCTCGCTTCGTCCCTGAGGAGTTGTCTAAGCTTTGCCCTCTCGGCCATATTATGTCAGTGACGGAGATTTAGTGGAGAACGAAAAGAGGAAAAGGATACACTGATTCCTACCACTTACGAGAAAATACCAAATAAAAGATGATATACTTAACCCTGGGATACCTCCTCCAAAATAAAATCTAACTATCGCTGCTATTAATCGGCAATAAAGCACCTAATGCAAAACACGACTACGCCAACTAAATGGTAGTTAAGATTACTTCTGAAAAATAAGTTGCTACAGTGGAAACAAAATAATTATTTTAAAAATTAAAGAGAAAAAATAATCCCTTAATTTTTAAATCCACTATCAAGTTTACCCCTGAAGACAGTTAGGGTGAGGGAGGCAATTAATCTGGACAAATAGTCCGAAACGCACTCCTTACTTTAGTTCAAACACCTTCCTGCTTCAGAACCCTTGTGAATGTTATACACTCACAAAACTTTACCAGCGTTTAGTATTACAAATCAACAAATAACATATATTCCGACGACATCCACCTGTAACTGAAATGTATATTATTTCTTAATGCTGTGGGAAAAAAAACTTATCAGTTTGTGTGGTCAGCACGCCCGTAAACAGATCGTTAGTCTAGGGGATAAATTATTTTAAAAGATACAAAACTCACGAGACACAGACGATAAACCCACATTAAAGATAAGCGTAAATGGTAAAATCCTGGAACAAGTCAAGAGCTACGTATATCTTGGTCATATAATAACAGAAGATGGCAGATGTGAAACAGAAATCAAGAAGAGAATAGGAATGGCCAAAGTTACATTCAACAACATGAAACATATACTGACATCCAAACAGTTATCTCACAAATTAAAACTGAGAATCATAAAGTGTTATATATATTCTGCATTTCTGTATGGTGCAGAAACATGGACGATATAGTATGCAAGATTAATGAGAGTGAAAAGGCAGAATGTTAGACGGGCCTGCGCGCCCAATTCTCAACCCTTCGAAAATAAAGTTCGTTCGTTCGTTCGTTCGTTCACTCCCGCTTACAACAGCTTAAGAAGCCTCACACCTCTTTACACATCTTAAGAAGCCTCACTCCCCTTTACAGCATCTTAAGAATCCTCGAACGCCTTTATAGCATTTTAATAAGCCTCACACCCATTTACAGAATCTTAAGAAGCCTCACACATCTTTTACAAATACATTTGTATCTGTGTATTATATATAGTTTATGGCGATTCGCGTTCTAAAATGTCTGGTATGTCTCGCACCCCTAGTACATAAGATTCGCACCCCTGTTGTAGATTATGACCCTTCACAGCATCTGGTTTCTAGTGTTTTTATCACATTTGTTAATGCAATCTTTTTTTTTTCCTTCTATGACATGTTGTTTGGTAGCCCAATGTCTGTTCTCATCGTCGATCTCTTTATTTTTGTTTGAATTCTTTTTTCAACCATGTTCTTAGTATGTTTTAGCCACATTTCAAAAGTAAATTTTTTGCACTTGGCGTTTTAAAACTAGGCCGACATCGATTATAATTCGAGCAAAATCAGACATATGTCACTCTCAAATTTCTTTCACCCTCCTAAAACTTACTTAATTACTTAGTCGTTCCTCTTCTACCGTGATGTGGCCTGGCTCCACTCCAGTCCCCGGTCCCCCAAAGACCGTCCAATGCCGTCCTCCCAGCGGACCTTGGGTCGTCCTGGAGGTGAGGATCCCTGGCTCCAATCTCCCATGCTTGCCGTGGTAGCCGATCTTCTTCCATTCTGCAGATACGGCCAAACCATCTCAGTTGGGACTGTTCTACTTGGGTCTGCAGGGGTTGGGTTTTAAGGCCTTGACGTATCGTCTGGCCGCGGAACATGTCTCTTCTTGTCACCCCAACCCCCTTCCTCAGACACCTCACGTAAGGTTTGGATCTGGCCCTTGTGGGCCGCAGTCACCACCCATGACTCGCATCCATACGCCAAGATTGGGACATTGGTGGAGCGGTATACAGCCACCCTGTCCTCCTACCAACCTCTTCCCTGCCAAGGAATCCTCGATCTACGGCCTGAAAAAGTCTCCCAGCCGCCGCCCTGGGCAGCCAACTCTTCTCCGATGCCTCCGCCCCCCCTTCCGGTCCACGACAGCCCCAAGGTAATTAAAGTGGTCGACCGGTTCCAGGACCCGTTCTCCCAGCTTAATCTGATGTCTTCTTTCCTCTCGTGATATCACCATTGTTTTTGCCTTCGAGATACCTATGATCATCCCTCTCTTCCCCCGGCCCCCCCCCCCCCCCTTCAGACCCGCAGGCCGGACCGAAGTTAGGACCTCTGACTAGCAATCAGGGCAACATCATCAGCAAATGCCAGCCCCGAAATACAGACCCGTCTCATCTTCCAGTACTGTGACAACACGTCTGCACATGCTTTTTTGTGTGATCTCTCACACCTTCAACCCTCCGGCAGTATCCTTTCCTTTTTTTTCATTTTTCTCACTCATCGCTTTTATTTGGCATAAATCATGTCTTTTCATTCGTTAGATTCACTATTTTGCTCTTTGCTGGACATAGCATGGTGAAGTCTCTAACACGTCACTCCCCTATGGCAGTATTTGCTACGCAGCGTCAACTCAACACCTCCTACAAGCCAGAAGAAAGAGGATAGTAAGATGCTTAACTGTAGTTTTATTTTCAACTGGCCCCGTTCTTTTTCTCTAAGTAATTATTTGCGTTTTTCTTTGAGGAATTACTGTGGGTTTTAATTTCAAATTTTCCCCAGTCCTCTTCTCTCTGTAAGTAAGTGCGTTCACGTAGTCTTATTTTCTTTGTAAAATAATTGCGGTCATTTTATTGTATTAGGCGCTTGAGTATTATTAGGCTGGGTAAAATTTTCCGATGTTAGAAGCACCTACCCGGGTTTAGACGGGGTGGGTGTGAAAAAAAAGCACTACCCAGGTACGTAAAACTGGCGCTAGAACAATCAAGGTTAATTTTGCTCACGCAAACGGTAGTAACCTTATCTAACGTGACGCAATATAGATGCGCGGTAGCAGTAATGAACATGAGTCATGTATTATTTTCGATATGATTGGCCGGGGTCAGTTTTTAACAAATTGCGGCAATATTATTGGTTTAAGGCAGCTCCAGAGAGACGCCACGCCATGACGTATGGCGTGGGCTTTAGCGTCGTTTTTCTATGATATATACCCACGTAGTAGCCATTAGCGGGTCTCTCTGGTTTTCAAAAATAGACTGCCGTGAAAAATCGTCATATTCGTCTGCTCTAAGTGAGATATTCGATAAACTGGGTATGTGTACATCTTTATTAGTAGAGTGGATAGTTCGTTTCATAATAGAATCTTAGCACGATAAAGTAAAGTTTTTTTTCGGGAGGAGTTGATTTAGTTTGAGGAATTAAAGTGCCATCAATTACTAATCTTATAATAGAAATAATAATAATGTAAGTTGTGCACCACCCGTGTGTTACCGGGGCCTGAAAGGGGAGCAAAGAATAGTAACACTGCACCCTACCACGCATGTCGTAAAAGGCGACTAAGGAGGGTATGGGCATGGGGCTGTTTACCCCATCCCGTAAAAACTTCGCACAGTGGGCTGATCACCTGCTTGCCAACCAATCTGATTACGGAAACAATGATAGATTGTTTGGTCTGTTTTTGTTCCACAAAGACGCCACTAGGCGTGGTGGAAACAGCGATAGATTGATCAATTTGTTGTTGCCCTAAGACGCCACTAGGCGTACTGGCCACATACTGCTTTGCCGGTTGATGGCTAAGGATGGAAGAAGAAGAAGAAGTTGTGCATATAATTTTTTGCTACGATAAGCTAATAGTATCTTTGATGGGTGTAGCGGCTTTGAGGTATTAACTGTGTGATGTTTAGCTCTTAGATACACGGGCGCTCTGTAGTATGTAGAGTTGTTGTGTAAAATCGCAATTTGACTATGATTATTTGCAGTGTAGATACGCTAGCGTAAGTGTGTACGTTAATTGATTGTGTAATTAATATTACTGAGAGGGCGTAGGAATTCGTGTATTTACTACTTGTGTTTAATTAATAACCTCTTGTAGTCAAAAGATAAGAGTCTAGATGGGAGTTAGTAATTCCTAGATGGTGTATATATAAATATATATATATCTTGTGTAACTTTGATAACCTTCCCTTGTCAGTCGTAAAAGTAGGCCTAGGAATTATTTAGTAGAAGGGATTTCCTTCAGTGAAGGAAATTGTTTTGATGCCTGATGCAAGACTGGCGTAAGAGATTTAGGTCAGCCGGTGTCTGGGAGATCATATAACAGACAGACATTAAGTGGGAGCGGGTAAAGAGAGAGGAGTGATTGTAAGTTAGTGACCCTGGGTTAGGAAGTTTTGTTTATTGCTTGTGCGAAAATTGTGCAGGGGGGAGGTATGGATTTAGGCGGCAGACGGGAGATGTATTAATGGGGGTTCTGTGTTAGAGATGAGATTATTTTTAAGTTGTTGTACATTAGTTGTTATTTCTTTGTTTACTGCATTTTCACGGCACACAGGGAGGGGTGTAAATTTGCATTACAGCTTGCCAGGATATTCGGCTTTCTCCGGAGTAGAAGGGTCGAGGCATCGCCAGAGGTGAAAGCACACTGGTGACGCGGTAGTTACCGGCGCCAAGTACGTCTGCACCAGAAAAAGATAGCAGTTCTCATGCAGTGAAGCCCCATGCTTCAGCTGGAACGGGTGCATCTTTAAAATCCAGAGCTCTTAGCTCGTTATACGACTCCAAAGAAGTGCGTGGCCTGGAGGTTGGTTTTGTGTAAATTCGGACATAATAAAGCCGACGGTCCTAAACCCGAAGAGGGTAACAGGGCATTTGAATTAAGTTTCGTCAGCAGTGAAGCATCTTCATTCTGAGTCAAGTACCTAGTTCTAAAACCCAAGTCATCAGCAGCATTAGTCGTGGAGGGAGATAGGATCAACATTCCTTCCGAATGCTCTAGAGAGGAGAGACAGAAGTTATAGAGTCAGACACTGAACAGAACCAGAGGAGTGACAGAAGTTATAAAGTTAGATAGTCAGAGCAGAGGACAGCCTCTGAGGTTGCACTGAAGAAGTCCGTTAGGGGATCAGTGCTTGTGATTAGCGGTGTAGGATTTTAGAAAATTTATTCAGATTTGTGTAGGCAGGTATTTACGTTTGCAGTCGGACAGTGGTGTTATATTTTAATAAGTTATAACAGGATAGTTAGGAGTGGTGGCTCTTACTTAGAGACCCCCACCAAGTACCGTGGGTAATTCTTAATTCTTTTCCCCTTGCAGGTTGAAAAATCGGGTGAAGGGGTTGGGTTTTATTATCTGTCATTTTTAATTGTTTATTCTTTTCAGGTGTGCGACCACGCACGTTATTTATTTTGACGTGTTATTTATTTTGTTGTGTAAATAAACGGTATACTGGATCAGTCTCTATAACTATACTGTACGAATACGCTTGTCTGTATAGTGTGTATGTGGACTTTTAGTGAAACCTTATCTCCTATATGGTAGTCAGAGGTGGTGAGTCTTTAGCTCTTAACAAAGTCGCGAGTGGCGAGGGAGAGTCAATCTAGGTTCTCACCCTCGAAGCTATAAGTCTCGTCGTTCCACATTCACGGTCATTTCTTATACAAATCTATCTTCGCAGTCTTCCTCATAATAGTGTCTTGTCTATACACTCAGACAAACTCTAAAACTTAAATCCACTTCGTGACAGATAGGACTTACCATTCCACAACTATAAGTACCAGATCGAGTATTGGGCAATTTTAGAACTTACAAGTAAACCCGCAATTTTAATACAAGACTGGAAACTTGGGAATTTTATCACAAGGAGTAATAAGAGGAATTATAGATTTCCAGACCAAGTGTTTCACCGTCATAAGAGGAATTATAGATTTCCAGACCAAGTGTTTCACCCGTCTGATAAAGTTGTTATTTTAGTTAATGATATCCACCAAAAGATAGATATAAGTGGATGGAAGCAGACATCATCATCATCATCAGTTGATAAGATCTCTATGGTGTTGTTTGCTCCACTGTAGTGTATGGAATGTCAACTTGACCTACGCAGTGGTGTGTAGACATAGATTGAGTGTATAATGTGCGAATGATAATAAGGGTTCGTGGTGTTGACAAATGTTCTTTTCTCACACTCATGTATGGCTGGAAGTCATCGACACCAACGACTGTGTACCTTTTCTAAAGTTTAATTGGACGTACACACTCGACAGCACAGATAGTGACAAATCACAGGTTGGCATAATACATCATGGTACAGTGGATAAATGGTCTTGCAATGTTACATGGGCACTCATGTAGAATAATAGTATAAAGGACTGTCAGTAGCCAAGCCCTCAGTATCGCCCATACATATATATCATCTGACTTCACTGACTGAGCACGTCAGCTTATAAACAATATTTCAGATGGCTTCTAAACCTAATCTCGTTTAGCGACGATTCTCCAACATAATGTTCAGCACATATTTTTCCATATAATAATATTGAACCGCTAATAACGGGTTCTCATGTGTAGCAGTGATCTCTGGACTAATCAAGCGATAATACGGGCATCCCTTTTCTCTTCTTGAAAGTCACTACTTGTTTGGTTCCAAGATGGCTTCACTCGTGAGCTGTCACTCACGTTTGGATACAGATAATGAATCTGTCCTAAAGTTAGTCATTCATTAAATCTTTCATTGCTCTGTAGATTTGATCATGAACACTTGACTGCAATCTACAGGATATAGTGCTGCTAGGAATCGAAGTCGTTTTCATCGAGTCAAATATATTCTCTTAGACATTCAAATCGTACCTATCGAAAATGGTGGCTTCGTACGAGAGTTCATAAGAGTGTCTATTATTACCTTGGTATCAGAAATATGATTCTGCCATTCCTTGGCAATACGAATAAACACTGGGGCAAAGCATACACGATAGGTCTAGACGACTATCACTTTCCCCACCAATACTGAGATCACTTTTTCCCCGGCGACAAGCCGACATAGAAAACACAGTCCCTATCGGGACGAAGCCAAATCACACCACACTCTAGCGACACATCCCCCGAATAGCCTTTGACCTCTCTAGAGACAACAGAACATATAGTTCGACTTAGATATGTAAAGATATACAGATATAAGACAGACTCGTCCTACTCAGACAAACAATACACATAAATTCAGGCCATAGATATTCTGAAGCAAGAACAATCTATTATTACCCAAACAACGAATAAATCGCAGTAAAATGGATTCATCCGCGGAGTTCGATCGAAGAGACGGCACAACTTTCAAGGGAAGTAACTCAATAATGACTTTCCCTTAAGCACTAAAAAAATTACCTATTTTGTTTACAAAATATTTGCGAACATAACAAGTATACCAATGTATAATATTGTAAGATATCAAAGACTGCACGTAACAGTCTTACCACACCTCCCGGGAAAAAAAAAAATGGAACTTTTTTTTTTTTGAAATACATCTAGGAGCAACGTACAATAGGCTCACAACGCATGAATAATGCGCAGATGAAAATATCAGGAATACCTATAACGCCTAATATGAGGCTAAGTCGACTTATGGAGCGACTGGTGAGAATGTGTCTCATAAACTGAGAGAAATTATTTCTCTACAAGTATATTTTTCCTGGAAGGTGTCATCAAAGTATAATACAATTCTGGCAATTACACAATGCCTAAAAAATTCATATCATCATTTCGTATTAGATATCTTAAATTTATGATTTATGAAGAAAAAATCATCAAAGCACAGCGGTGAATAAACATCAATGAACCGCTATGTAGTGATACAATCATTATATTATTAAATTACAAATGTGTATCTATCATGATATAGAAAAGGAACTACTATAGAACTAGACATATCAAGAAGTCTAAGCCCTAATAGTTATGTGGAATCATGTGGGCATCTTGACAGAATGTCTGCCATCACATTATCTGATCCACGAATAGCTCGCACAGAGAAATGAAAAGGTTGAAGAGCAATTGCATATCGAGTAGACCTCGAGCTCTTCAAATTCTTACTCTGTATAGCAGTAAGAGCTTTTTGGTCGGTTTCTACTATGAAATGTGCGCCAAGAAGGAATCTCTGTAGTTTGAGGATCGACCAAACCATAGCTAATAGCTCACGGTCTAAAACCGAATAATTCCTTTCTGCCGCATTAAGTTTTCTGGAAATATACATTACAGGATGCAGAGTTCCAGAGTACTCTTGCATTAGTGCCGCTCCAATCCCTGTGGATGAAGCGTCACTACGAAGAACGAATGTCTTATCTTTAGTGGGTAGCACTAAAATAGGTGGTGTTGAAAACAGTGTTTTAATCTTATCCAGAGAGCATTGGCATTCCTGAGACCAGTGGACCACATTAGGCGAACCTTTCTTTAGAAGTGTTGAAAGAGGTGCCATGATAGAGGATAGATTCTGAATGAATCTGCCATAAAATTGAATAAGACCTAACAGACTTCTCACCTGTTTTTTAGTCTTAGGGATTGAGATGTTAAGTATCTTACTAGTATTATGGTCCTCTGTCTTTAGGAAACCATGACCAACTCGGTGGCCTAGGAAAGAAATTTCGCTAAAACCAATATAGGCTTTAGAGGGTTTCGCTGTCAGGTTGTGCTCACGCAAAGTAGACAGCAATTCATCTAACCCTGAATAGTGATCTTCCCAAGTATCGCTGAAAAGACAGATGTCGTCTAGATATGCAATGACATCTGACCGATAAGATAGGATTCGGCGCATCATGCGTACGAATGTAGCTGGTGCGTTCATAAGACCGAAAGGCATAAAATTCCATTGGAACAAACCTCTAGGTGTTGAAAAAGCCGTGAGAGGTTTGGCGCGTTCAGATAAAGGAACTTGCCAATATCCTTTAGACAAATCAAGTTTAGTGAAAAAATGAGATTTGGAGAGTCGAGTAAGTAGCTCTTCCAGTAAAGGCATAGGTTCGGCATCGAACTTCGTTACTTGATTCAATTTTCGATAGTCAACGCAAAGACGTATGTTATTGTCTTTTTTACGAACAATAACCATCGGCGAAGAATATGCAGAGGTGGATGGTTCGATTATTTTCAAATCTATCATCTCATCCAACTCTTTCTCGACTTGTGCTTGAAAATGTATAGGTATAGGATAAGGTCTAACCCTAATAGGAGTATGGTCAGTTAGAACAATGTCATGTTCAATGACATGCGTTTGTCCAGGGATGTCAGTGAGTACATCCTGAAATGTTTGCAACATAGTTGAAACTTGTCGCTGTTCTCCTAGAAACAAATCAGGAGAGACAGTAACGTTCTTCCATGATTAACTAGAATGAAGTGGGATCATTGGAAGAGGAAGATTTACATCTGAAAAACTTGTTTCCTCATCCTGTATCACGGACAGTGATGATTAATGACCATGTGGTACTGGAGAATTGTCCGTTGCTTGGAAAATGGGTTGCAAATAATCCGGACGTTCATGGAATTCCGTAAGCATATTGATGTGGAAGGTTTTATGCTTCCCATCAATATCGACAATATAGTCGACATCGGAAATTTTCGATATTATATCGTACGGACCTTTCCAAGAAATAAGTAATCTGTTTTCCCTACAAGGTAGTAATACAAATGCTTTGTCACCAGGACAAAGTTGTCGTAAGCATCTCTTCTTATTGGCAAATTGCCTTGCCTTCTGTTTCGCAAATTCAGAAGAAGAAGTTGCTAATTTGCATGCTTCGATAATCTTTTGTCTCAACGCGATGACATATTCGTAGGATGACTTTGTGTCATCGTCAATATTGTCAGATGTAATGAGATCGTGAAGCAACGACATAGGGCCACGCGGACGCGCGCCAAAGACGAGTTCAAAGGGAGAAAATCCTGTATGTTCATTGGTACCTCTCTGTAAGCGAAGAGGGCCGCAGGTAAAACTCTGTCCCAGTCTTGAGGATGATCCTCAGTTATCTTCCCCAGTAAGTTTTTAAGTGTTCCATTAAGGCGTTCGACCATACCATTAGACATTGGATGGTAGATACTACTTAAAGATCTATCTATCTGCAGAGTAGACATTACTTGAGACATGGTATCTGATATTAGTTGGGTGCCATGGTCTGACAATATCTCTCCGGGGAACCCCAGACGAGAAAATATAAGCCAAAGAGCATCTGCAATATCAGCAGTAGTAATGCTCTTCAGAGGAATAGCCTCTGGCCAACGTGTGCACATATCAACACACGTCAAGATAAACTGATGTCCTCTGGTAGACTTGATCTTAAATGGACCAATTATGTCTATGGCCATTTTTTGGAACGGCCGAATAGGAATGTCCGCCGCCTGAATGGGTGCAGCATGCCGTGGACCTTTGGATTTAGCTTCCTGACATACTTTACAAGATCGACAATAAATCCGTATGTCCTTGTTTACCAATGGCCAAAAGAAAGCCGCAAGGACTCTTGACTTAGTACGGGAAAAACCCATGTGTCCAGCACACTGAGAGTCGTGAGCGTGCTGCAAAATTTTAACTCTCAAATTCTTGGGAACCAGGATTTGAGAATGACTTGATGTAATGGAGTCTTGAACCATACGTACAAGTACGCCATTCTTCTTTGTAATCCACGATTTACGACTTGTGTCTTTATTCGGATCACCTTTAGTTGCAAGAATGAAGAATTTCTTCAGAGTGGGATCATCTTCTTGCTGTTTTATAAACGAGTCACGAGAAATTACCAAGGGATTATCTTGGTTATGCACTTCATTATCTTCAGTAGATGAAGTTTGAGGCATATTAAGAGCCTGAGCTCTAGTGACTACAGCGTTAGCAATCTGCATGTTTTGCCTTTCCCACGTGGAAATTTGTTGCGGAGTGCATTCTTTGACTCCATGAATGCGACCGATGATGAGGTCAGCGATCGGATTCGGAAGAAGACATGCGTGTACATCTCCTGTAAAGAAAGGAGTAGCAATCCTAATGATAGCAGTAGAGTATTTCTCTAATGTGCCGCCAAATGTTACACATTTGACTACTTGTCCAGTGGCACGGGAAGGATCTACGAGTGACTGCCTAACACCAATTGTGGTGCATCCAGAATCAAATAGCACAGAGACTGGATTGTTATTCACTAAACCCTTATGTAAGACAAGAGAACCTCTTCCATCATGCGTGACTGATGCCGGAAGAGCAGGAAGAGGATGGCCACAGCTTAAAGTAGACACTGTGGTTGGCTCAAATAACGTTTTGCATTGGGGGCACTGAGATGCTCTCCCAAAATCAAAAGCGGCACATGCCATATTACTAGCATCATTATTATCTTTACTCTGTTTATAGGCTTCATTGGACTCTTGTTGTGCAGAGTTTGCCTGAAAATGTGGTTTATGTCTTTTGTTTTGAGATCTACCTCGGTTATTATCACCTCTGTAGTTATTGTTACCTCTATTGTAACCCCTATTTGGGTTGAGTCATAGTTCCCTTGGTTACCATTATCATATTCATTATAATGAGTATCTCTGTAATTATGATCTTGTTGACTCCAAGACGGATAACCCTGATAGTTTCTATAATTACTTCCTCTACGGAAATTCCTATAATTATGACCACCCCTGTGTCGAGAGCTATCAGCTCGTCTCCAGTTCTTTGAAGAAGAACCCTGAAATGATTGGTTACCTTGGTTTTGATAACTATTATGGTTACCTTTTTTATCAAATCTGTTTTGAGGTCCCTGAAATCTGTGTGAATAATTGGGATTGTATGGTGTTGCTGAAGCAACTGGCATGCTCTCCTTAATATTAATATTGCCAAAAGTCACGTCGGGGTGTGCAGTGACATATTGGGAACAATATTCTTCCATTTCTTTTAGAGATTTAGGTTTACGCTCATGTATAAATTCAAGGAAAGGTTTGTTCACACATGACATAATCTTATCTCTGAGCAACAAATCCATAAGTCCTTCATACGTTTTTTCTGTTTTGGAAGGCTCAATCCAACGATCAGCTGTGAGACGTGCCTTTGCAGGGAATTCTGAGAATTCTACACCCGTCTCAGGCACCATCGTTTTAAATGAAAGGCGATAGCCTTCCTCACTTAGCTGATATTTTTTTATCAAAGCCGCCCTAATGACATCATAATTATCCTTATCTGCTTCTCCTACAAGGCATAATCTAGTCAAAGATTCACCTTTCAAGTTTTCTGATAATTGATTAGCGTATTGTGATTTATCCACATTATGTGTACGACAAGAACGTTCAAATCTATCCAGCCAGAATGTAATATCGTCACTGGACTGATTGAACGGTGGAACCTTAACCTTGTAAGTAGAAGGTTTACCATTACCACTAGATGCCTGATTAACATTACTCATACTTGTCAATCTCAATTTCTCTAACTCAAATTCATGTTCTCTTATTGCTTTTTTCTCTTCAGCATCTAATCTTTTTTGTTCAGCCTCCCTGTCTAATCTTTTTTGTTCAGCTTCCCTGTCTAATCTTTTTTGTTCAGCTTCACTGTCTAATCTTTTTTGTTCAGCAGCAGCTTCTCTTTCTAATTTTTTTTGTTCAGCTTCACTGTCTAATCTTTTTTGTTCCGCAGCAGCTTCTCTTTCTAATTTTTTTTTGTTCAGCTTCAAATCTCCTTTCCTCCACCTGCATCTGCAATTTCTTTTGTTCAGCAGCAGCCTCAGCTTCTCTTTCTAATCTTTTCTCTTCTGCCATAGCTCCGCCCTCTTCTGCAGCTAATGCTTTGTCATATTGAGCAACAGCCCATTGTTCTAATTGTTGACCAGTCTTATCAAGGGCTTTCCCTTGTGTAATGAAGTATTCTAATGTAGACATGATGTCTAACAATAATACTAATCACCTGAATCAATAATAATACCACAAGTTCTCAATGACTTGATTAATCAGTATACTATCCCAATATCTGTGGGTCACAAGCCTTCCATAAGGTCTTGTATAATAGTAATAATAATCAGGTACTGGTTTATACCATAATCCAAGTGCAGTGCACAGGCAATTGTGTCTTATGAAATATACCTATATAAAACATATGTCAACCAACAGAATACATAAAGTACAAATAGGACTGACAATACAAGAACGTTTGCAGAAATCAAAATAAATCAAATAGGGAAATCAATGAAAATAATCATTGAATCTGCAAAGAATAACAACACAAATGACGTCACAATATATGAATATAAATTGTGAATAGAACTAAAAGATAGAAAAGGTTAGACCAACAAATTACAAACAAATCAAAACAAAACTAAAGAACAAAGAAATATTACAAAAATAACAATAATTACAGACTTCACAGCTAACACAAAAGCAACAGTTGTCGCAGCAAATTTTCAATCAAGAAAATTGCACCTATAGAAAACGCCCACAACGGACCCTCTATGACGTGGGATATTCTGTTGTGAGGACGCCGCCCAACCTTAAACACAACCCGCTGACATAGAAACTAACATACTATACAAACAAATAACATGTAAACATAAATATATATAAATTATGTGTATGATAGTATGTGTTGCAAAATAGGCTCAGTTTTACAGTAATGGCAAAGTTATTTTTATGAAAATAAACAAACTGCCACTTTATTCAATTAAACATTCTGGCCTTAAATATTAAAGTTCATATACAGAAAACAAGAAGATCCATCGATGAAAATAGGACTTCTTAGTTCACTAATACTGTCTTCCTGTTAATATTACAAGAATTGATCCAACTGTTCCGTGAAACTCTGTAATGTCTAATGTAAAAATGTCAACAACGCTGACCTACATACTGCATTCACTTGACAGGTCACGTGACGAAGTGTTGACAAAGAGCAAACCAATACTGCAAGTGTGTCGTATCAGCCACAGGAAACGGTCTGGTATCGGTAATCTGTTGACTTCTGAACTTCTGCGAGGTCAAACCCAGAAAGCTGGTCCACCAGTTGATAAAGTTTTTATTTTAGTTAATGATATCCACCAAAAGATAGATATAAGTGGATGGAAGCAGACATCATCATCATCATCAGTTGATAAGATCTCTATGGTGTTGTTTGCTCCACTGTAGTGTATGGAATGTCAACTTGACCTACGCAGTGGTGTGTAGACATGGATTGAGTGTATAATGTGCGAATGATAATAAGGGTTCGTGGTGTTGACAAATGTTCTTTTCTCACACTCATGTATGGCTGGAAGTCATCGACACCAACGACTGTGTACCTTTTCTAAAGTTTAATTGGACGTACACACTCGACAGCACAGATAGTGACAAATCACAGGTTGGCATAATACATCATGGTACAGTGGATAAATGGTCTTGCAATGTTACATGGGCACTCATGTAGAATAATAGTATAAAGGACTGTCAGTAGCCAAGCCCTCAGTATCGCCCATACATATATATCATCTGACTTCACTGACTGAGCACGTCAGCTTATAAACAATATTTCAGATGGCTTCTAAACCTAATCTCGTTTAGCGACGATTCTCCAACATAATGTTCAGCACATATTTTTCCATATAATAATATTGAACCGCTAATAACGGGTTCTCATGTGTAGCAGTGATCTCTGGACTAATCAAGCGATAATACGGGCATCCCTTTTCTCTTCTTGAAAGTCACTACTTGTTTGGTTCCAAGATGGCTTCACTCGTGAGCTGTCACTCACGTTTGGATACAGATAATGAATCTGTCCTAAAGTTAGTCATTCATTAAATCTTTCATTGCTCTGTAGATTTGATCATGAACACTTGACTGCAATCTACAGGATATAGTGCTGCTAGGAATCGAAGTCGTTTTCATCGAGTCAAATATATTCTCTTAGACATTCAAATCGTACCTATCGAAAATGGTGGCTTCGTACGAGAGTTCATAAGAGTGTCTATTATTACCTTGGTATCAGAAATATGATTCTGCCATTCCTTGGCAATACGAATAAACACTGGGGCAAAGCATACACGATAGGTCTAGACGACTATCACTTTCCCCACCAATACTGAGATCACTTTTTCCCCGGCGACAAGCCGACATAGAAAACACAGTCCCTATCGGGACGAAGCCAAATCACACCACACTCTAGCGACACATCCCCCGAATAGCCTTTGACCTCTCTAGAGACAACAGAACATATAGTTCGACTTAGATATGTAAAGATATACAGATATAAGACAGACTCGTCCTACTCAGACAAACAATACACATAAATTCAGGCCATAGATATTCTGAAGCAAGAACAATCTATTATTACCCAAACAACGAATAAATCGCAGTAAAATGGATTCATCCGCGGAGTTCGATCGAAGAGACGGCACAACTTTCAAGGGAAGTAACTCAATAATGACTTTCCCTTAAGCACTAAAAAATTACCTATTTTGTTTACAAAATATTTGCGAACATAACAAGTATACCAATGTATAATATTGTAAGATATCAAAGACTGCACGTAACACCGTCATATGCGGAATTATAGATTTCCAGATCAAGT
The DNA here is from genome assembly GCA_024509875.1 of Oreohelix idahoensis. Lineage (NCBI taxonomy): Eukaryota > Metazoa > Mollusca > Gastropoda > Stylommatophora > Oreohelicidae > Oreohelix > Oreohelix idahoensis. The sequence goes on from JAMPIV010015552.1 coordinate 112,286, forward strand.
GTCTCACCCGTCATAAGAGGAATTTCTCAGACTTAAGTGATTCGAACAGCATCTAAATACAGGGCTGTGGGTTCATTCTAATCTGTGCCAGGAGAAGTGTGTATTCCCAAAATGTTGGAGTAAGTGTAAACAATCTATTTACTAATGTAACTTTTACAGGTTTCTTGCTAAGTGGTTATATATATGAGGCTGGCAACCTCAACATATGATAATAGTACATGCATGAACCACTACTGCAAGAGATGGTGATTGTTTCTGACTAGTCGTGCGGAAAACACGACAGAAGAGCGACCCCAGACCCCGACGGCAGTAACGACGAGTAATGAGTGATAATTACATCACATGTGCCTAAAGTGTATAGAATCATTTTGTGAGATTTATATACCTTTTTAATTGTAATTCAGGCAAATCATTATTCATGCACTCCAGACGCAATTTCCTAGTTAATACCCAGAAAGATATTGGTGAATTTTCATCATATTCCCTGAGTTACATTGTGTGCTCGGGAATTTAATTCTTCTGAAAGGTTAACGTTCGTGGGTGAAGCGCATGAAAATGGACCTGTTAGTTTGCGGAGAACAAATGTACTGAGGCATTTGTTTCTTTCTAATTTGTCACAGCTCGTGGTTACAAGACATCAGATTTAAGTACTGAAGTTCCTACGCCACTAGTGTGAGAGAAGAGTATCACCACCAACCACCTTCTTCTTCTTCTTCCATCCTTAGCCACCAACCGGAAAAGCAGTATGTGGCCAGTACGCCTAGTGGCGTCTTAGGGCAACAACAAATTGATCAATCTATCGCTGTTTCCACCACGCCTAGTGGCGTCTTTGTGGAACAAAAACAGACCAAACAATCTATCATTGTTTCCGTAATCAGATTGGTTGGCAAGCAGGTGATCAGCCCACTGTGCGAAGTTTTTACGGGATGGGGTAAACAGCCCCATGCCCAACCCTCCTTAGTCGCTTTTTACGACATGCGTGGTAGGGTGCAGTGTTACTATTCTTTGCTCCCCTTTCGGGCCCCGGTAACACACGGGTGACCAACCACCTACAGTGGACGAATTATGTGGAGAAGTGTACTCATCACCAAAAAGAAGTGACGGAAACTACAGCTGCGGGATGCATCTGGAGCTACGTTTTATGTAACAGGCTTCAGCACAAATACGGACATTATTATTATTAACGCCCTTCCAAAACCTCAATGATGAAATATTTAATATAACTTTCACCCCATTGAATCCTTATTTTAACTTGTTGAACTAATTGACTATTAAATTTGTTGTATGTTATTTTACACTAAACAATAATAGTTGATTCAGTTTATATGTACGAAAGCAAACGTATGAGCCAGTCTTTCTTGATAAATAAATAAATAAATAAATAAATAAATAAATAAATAAATAAATAAATAAATATAAATAAATAAATATATATATATATATATATATATATATATATATATATATATATATATATATATAGAGAGAGAGAGAGAGAGAGAGAGAGAGAGCCATTACTTATAAGAGGGCATTTGTTGGATTACTCCAACTGGGGGATTGATGGGCCAGAATCATTGCAAAACCCCTTCACAAAAGGCGACGGACCAGATAATAAGTTAACAAATTTGCTCAGCCCTTAAGCAGCGTTTGTTCTTGACTTCTGGAAATTTCTTGTAAAGGCTCCCCTAAGGTAGAAACGACATTCATCCTCTATCTATATCTTTGCCAAGAGTAATCTTGCGCGAAGACAGATACCTTGGACGACCTACTTTTAGATACGTTTGCGTTGTGACCATTAGTGGACCACTACTGCAAAAGCAAGGGGAGGCAATCCCGTGACAAGTACCCCACTGAACACTCTCCCGTCCTCTCCCCGCATGTCCCGACGACACCGTCCATGAGGAGCATGAAAAGACAAGGTGACAGGATATCACCCTGTCCCACACCAGTGGTGGTCCGAACCCCTCTGACCCATGGTCCGCCGTCCTTACATAATTTCTGCCCTCCTAAAACTATTAATTGTAATCATTTCTCTCCTAAAGCATTGCGTATTAAATTGAACAGATCCGTTTGACTTTAAATATTCATGAACTCTAAGCATTCTCACCGGCGACGCATTTTGCGATTAAATCTATATATAAATGAAGAAAAAAAATAGCGAAATTTTCAAAAAAAAAACCTTGGGGCGAATATTTCCAATGAACCGTCTTTCTTTCTTTGATCCTTACCCACCGACCGTCAAAGCAGTCAGTGGTCATTACGCCTGGTGGCGTCTTGTAGGGCAACAACAAATTGATTCCACTTTGCTCGGTCGGCGGCCATCCTTCGTACAGTGCCCCAACTCTGGTTCATTCTTTGCATCTCAGCCTCCACAGTCTTCCGCCAAGTTATTTTTGGTCGGCCTCTCTTTCGTTTTCCTTCAGGGGTCCATAGCATAGCTGTTCTTGTGATGGCATCACGGTCTCTTCTGAGGACATGACCAACCCAGCTCCAGTGTCTGCCAGCTATGATGGTGTGCATGTCCTCTTGCTTGCTACGAGTAAGCAGATCTTGGTTGGTGATGGTATTCGGCCAAAAGATTCGGTGAATTTTTCTTAGACATGTTGTGTGAAAAGAGGACAATTTCGACATTTCCTTCTCTGTAACTCTCCAGCTCTCCGCGCCATAGAGAAGCACAGAAAGCACACAGCTCTGATATAATCCTAATTTTGTGCTTGTGCTGTACTGAGAGGACTTCCAGATGTTGTTTAGACTTTGTTCATTCTGTTGTTGATGTCTTTGCTTGCTCCGCCGTCTGGTGTTACTATGCATCCTGGGTATGCGAAGGCATCTGTCTGTTCCAGTTGCTGATTCCTTACTGATATGGGCTCAGGGTTGCTCACATTGAGCATCATGACCTCTGTCTTCTTTAGGTTGATGTTCAAGCCCATCTGCTATTCAGTGTGTCTGTATCAGTGTCATGCAAGGTAGACACATTTTAAAGTCAAGGACATTAGGTTTACGACATTATAAAACAATTGCATGTGCTTCCTTATGTGGCAGCGCTGGTTAACACTTGGTTGGTGCACACAGCCTTTGTCTACCCAGGATCTTTTGCCTCAAGCGTTGGTGATTGACTTCTCCGTATGTTTGCCGTTTATATACAACACACATTTAGTGACTATATAATACCACGTAGCAACTGTGGTACAAACATAGGAACACCGCATTCAACTGCTGGAGTGTTGATGCTGCTTTTTCCGTCAATTCGTCTCTGTGGCGAGAGCACTTCTCTTGGTCAAGGCGGATATCTTCACAACCCGTTGAATGTAGGTTTCAAGTGTCGATCGCAAGTTATGAACCACAGAACAGAAGTTCAGCTGGTATCGTAGAAACTTACCTCAAATGGTCTCGTAAACTCGTACTACAAACTTTAGAGGGAATAAAAGAACAAATTCCGTTGCTAAGTCTTTGTTTTCCTGATATTAATCAGGCGCCTTTCGCTGTCCGTCAACTGATTTTTTTCTCTGAATTTTTACTCTCCCTGAGCGTACATCATATAACTCAGGGGGTATGATGAAAATCACCATTCCTTTAGTTAATTTAGTGGGAAAATTTCGACTGTACAGCGGCAAGTGGCTTGTGCCTGGATGGACACGTTTAAATATACATACAATTATTACAAATGATATTAATATATACATATAATGGTATCATTTTCCACCCCTGTTCTGATGATGAAACTGGAATCTGGGGTTACCTCTGCTTTTGGTTCCCTGTGTGTACCCGCATGAAGCCATCGCTAGCGCTTTGCTGTGGTGGTTCATGAATATATCATTTTCACGTGCTGAGGTTGCCAGCTTCATAAGGACATGTATAACCATCATCAAGTTCAAACGCGTCAAATTTAAAGTATAAAAGTATGTTAATACTTACCCCTATACTGGGATCATAGCCTTCTTGCTCAGTTGAATAGTCTCTGCAACTTGATGCAGGTTCCTCGAATATACGTCTAGGGTATTATTTCTATTACAGAATCCCTCTGTGACTTTGTGAGTAGGTCCTGCAGAAGTCCGGTTTCCGTATTAAATTGTAGAGTTTCCTTGTTGTAGTGTTTAAGAGGTGCGCCAATACATCCGGTCCTATAAAGTAAGAATCCTTCTACTCTTTCCTGGCTTTAGTCCGGGCTGTTTACTTTTGATGATTCTTAAAGGCAGTGTTGTATTTCTAAAATGTTCTATGTTAAATTACGATTTTCCTGCCCACGCTCACACCTGACGTTTCCAATAAAACTTCCAATCAACGTGAATGTATATAAGCTTCTAAACTGATAAGCCAATAGCATTCGAAAGTGCATGTTATGATAACTTTCCTCATGGATTTTTTTGCATGACACATGCGTTTGTAAAATTCAAACGGTCACTATCCGTATATGGAATTGGTATTTCCGTCAGTTCTCGGTAATGATTACCACTACAACTTCTTACATGTATCTTGCTTATAACAAGTCTGTCCGGAAGTGAATTACCGCATATCCGACGTCCCAGGTGTAGCTGTAATGTGCCACCGGATCGATAATTGACCGGCACTCCCTATGCAAACAAACACTGGGCGTCATTACTCGAAAATGACTGGCCGCCAAACTGGGTTTACCTGTAATACATCTCCGAGACGCTGTACAGCCAAACATGACATGCATGAATGGAAGAAGTGTAAACATTGACACAAAAATACCAAGTACTGTCGGAGGTAGGAAAATAGAATGTGTCAACAATCGAATGGCGCACATCATTAGTACGCACAATAAAAGTAGATCAATACAGCCGGAGAGGAAAAGAGAGCGAATAAAATTATGTGACAATCGGCTTATCGTTTTTCTACGTTTTCTCCATCCCCTCCATGTATGTCTATAGTTCTATTATCCATGTGTTATTTTGCCTTCCTCTACTTCTCTTACCATGGCGGTTCTAGAAGAAGGATTACCTGGTAATGCTATCATCAGGTTTTCTCAATATATGTCCCATCAATTTTCCACATTAGTGACCTTCTCACACCATTTCAACCCTTCTATTCTACGTGAGCATCCCTTTATGAAAGTCTGTAGCTTTTCTAGTGTTGTTTTTCACGTTTCAGAGCGGTAAAATAGGACGGATAATTAATCATACTGATGGCCTAATATCATGTTGTCTTAAGGATGTCGTGTCATAAGCCTGTTATCTTCTTAATTTTTGTTTTTGTTTTTTATTCATCTGTCAGACATATTCTCTTGTTATTGACATTTGTTACACAAATCTGCCCTTCTCATTGATATTCTGTCAAACTGACATTTTTAGTGTCTTCTCGTTCAGTGTACGATCCACTTTTGTCCTCTGCACGATTTTTCAAAACTGGGTCACTTATATTGTCAACGTCCACTCTGAAGCCACTAAAACGAAAGAACATTTTAAGCGAGTTCAAAATTTAGGGATTCCATCGTGTTTCCGAAACAATTTTGCGATCTGGAAGAAAAGTACAAAACTGTGAGCAGCCTGAAGAATTTTAAAGACTTCTTTTCTAAATATGTAATGAAATCTCTAACAAGAGTTTAACATTATTTAATAACCTATATTTTAACAGAGGTTACAGTAACAAATTCATTGTTTTCCTGGGAGATGACAATTTGGAGCTTACATTATTTACCAAACAACCCAATTTCCGCAGCTGCTCATTTCTTAAAATTGCACCTGTCATTAAAATGGACTAGATGCCATTCGTTGATTGTAAAAATTAAGCGTATTACCTGCAATTTTCAGTCGCGAGAGACAGAATTTCCATTGCGATAATGACATTACAAATTAGTTATCGCATGCTACAAATATTTCAATTGGAAGCCAACACGGAATGTCTGAATGATTTTGTTTTACTTCAACTGTGCAGAATACACTTTCAGCTCATTGTGTGGCTACTGAAATACAAACAGTTTTGTTGCTAATGATTATGGAGATGTTGTTATTATCATTTATCATCTTCTTTTTTCCGTTTTCGTTTCTTAAGGAGCGTGTAGTCACCATGGCAACCTGTCCCGCTATAGGAAACTCGCATCAAAGCATTAATGTGCTGATGCAGTCGTGGTTTCTGTAGCACATGCTGATGTTGCTAAACCTCATATTGTTACTACTCCGTCCATCAGACGCTCTTATCACTCAGTTGGAACTATGCATATCTGAAGCAGAAATAACTAAATGCAGAAGCTGAAGCAGCACTGGTGAAATCAACAAGTGAACGTTTAGGCAGTTAGAGAACGTGGTAAGAAGGCATGAATACAAGACATTTTGACGCGGTCGTCAGACGGCAACTAAAATAGATAGAAAAGATGAAAGCTGGAAACTTGGAGTAATACATAAAAAAACCGTCACATTTGGGAAAGATGTGTAAATAGAGAGGACTAGTTTACACAAAGTTTGGTCCAAATGTTAAAGTAAACATTATTAATTAATAAACTACCAGCAAGGTATCATCAGCATTGGGGCAATGGAAAAGCAGAGCTGAAAATTAATCAATTGATTCTAATAGGTACTCTCCGAAGACGACGAATAAATGGTGAGAGGACACCTGTCAACGTACAGGGGAAAACAGGATACTCACGTAAAATCAGTCTCAGGTTAGAAATACTAACTTGAGATTTCGCCCCGAGTAAAAACGGGCGTATGTGGAGAAAAAAAAGATCACTTGATGAGTGATTATGTCGGGGATGATGCTGCCATTGTGTACACTGATGGATCTGTTGTGAGAAACCAGGATGGAGCTTCTCAGCGAGAATAAAGGGCAGGGTCGTTGATGAACAGAGCGAAGCTTAAATGGCAACAACCTGCTGCATGAGGAAGGAGACAGAGGCAGCTACTGCAGTCCTGAGGTGGCTGTCTGAAACCCCATCAACAGGGCAGTTATTGTGTAATACTCTCCGTCCATGTGTGAAAAAATCGTCCGTTTTTTTTCTGGGTCTCAGTTCTCTCCGACTGTACATACTCGACCATTCCTTCTACGTGCTATTTCTTCCCTTGTTTATAATTTACGCTTTCATCGTTCGAGGTCATCTTGTCCTAATATGTCACGCACTATTAGATTACCGGATGTCGTGTTTAGATAGGTTTAAAGTTATGTATGGTCCCGCCTGAGTATAGGAGATGGTGATAATACGTGAGAAGTAAAGTGTAAGAAATAGATTTTCACGAGTGAATAGTTAAGGAGCAGATCTGTCTCTGGACTGAATAGTTCCTCTAGTCCAGCCTATCTATACGACTGTATTTTAGTATAAGACAATCTTGTACTCCCATATATTGAGAAATATAAGTTTACTAAACCATTACACACACACACCGCAGCTATGTGACAACAAGACACACAAACGTGAAAACTATGGTTAAATGGGTATGGGTCTGACCAACACACACAAAGTTAATTCTTTTGTTGTTTATTATCACTAAACTTTACAACATCGAATAACTAAAAGAGAAAGATCAGATACATCAGAATTACATGCATAGAAAAAAATAACAGAATACCTATGCCCTCCCCTCGTTGAGAAGATAAGAACCCAACCAAATTAATAACCCCAAAGGTCAAAAAATTAGCAATAGGTTGCAGTTATAGACAGTAAAGAAACAAAATTCATAATACGTGCTACTCCGTAAAGGAAACAATTCTGTAAAGCAAAATAACCAGTTTTGTACAAGCTACCGTAACAGGAAAATATTCAATCTCTCTCTCTCTCTCTGACATACGTGGCCACGCTCTCTCTCTCTCCTTATCTAATCTTGATGATATTTCCTAGGATGTACAGTTACCCTAAATATATTTATCGATATTGAGAATGTCAGGATTAAGTGCCAAATTTGGCCCCAGTCCAGCCTTGACAATAACTTTATAAGGTGGACGCCAAGTTTCGTAAGGTAATCCTGGATCGATAGTGTCACCTCGAATAGTTAATGGTAGAAAAAAGTCGATATCTAGTGTTCACAGCAAAGAATGGAAAAACAAATACTTATGGTATTTGGACGCAGCTAGTTGCTAAAATTGTTACTGATGATGGTACGTGATTGATTTGTAAATCCTATCGGCTGGCTCCGGTGAGTGCCGATTCTGAAATAGCGTGCCTCTTCTGGATAAATATCCTCTTGGAAAAAACGACTATCAGAAGTCGGGAGAACAGTTATTGGTATTTCACTACAATGGGCTGATAAAAATGCAAGAAAATATATCTGGGTATTTTTTGTAAGTCCAGTTAAAATTTACTATTAAAATGTTCGTCGGTCTCTGTGGCCCGTCCTGTTCACAACTGAAACTTGGAGACGCGTCAGCCAACAGAAGACAACTTTAATCCAATCAGTAAAAATATGGAGACAAGGCCCAAGATATAGCCATATTAAAAAAACCGCTGTTTACCGTTGATCAGGTTGCCTAACGATATAGGAACATTATGAAAAATTACTGCTACTAATATCTACATATATATATATATATATATATATATATATATATATATATATATATATATATATATATATATATATATATATATATATATATATATATATATATATATATATATATATATATATATATATATATATACGGAATAGGACGGGACAATCTCTCATCCCCTCCGTCAGTTCTGATTAAAGTTAAAAGGCGCATGTTTTGTCTAGCCTTTCCTATCGCGCGTCGCTTGGCGGGTGCAAGTTTGGTTGAGGCATGCAGCCTCCCCCCCTGCTCCGGTCAACGAACAGCGCATAATGTAAATTATGATTAAATTATCCCTACGCGCACTCAACAAATATCGCCTGTCATTGATAACTATTTGTCGTAGATTTGTGATTGGTGATTAAGACTTAGTTTGGTCCCTTCTGAATAGACATAGAGATAAGCGATAGCTCAGTGGGAGGTGATAAAATAGAAATAGATTTCACGGGTGAGATGGAGGAACTATATTAGAATCTGTCTCTGACCCTCGAGAAGCTTCTCTCAGTCAGCCTATCATCTACAACAGAGTTAGATTAGTCAGACAAATCTAATATAATATATTAATATATATATATACTCCTCACATACACACACACATAAGTGACTACAATCGACACACAGACGTAAAACTATGACAAATTAAAATATAGATATTTCGGAACGAACTGACCCCCACACTGATTAAGTTTAATTGTGAAGTTTAATTATCACAATAAACTTCCATCACAACATATAAAATTACATTTAAGCATATACAAATAGTCATAAAGTCAATGAATTGCTACAAGAAAGGTAGACCCATTGGTATGATCTTTTCCCCCGATGTATAGCCAACAGTCCTGTTAGAAGAAAAGTGATAGCCACAAAGAGTCACGGATACATATGATTTAGTCTAAGATTTCCCTTTAAAGGTATGAACAGACTTGGATACTCTGATCTATCCTAAGGAAAAATATTGTTAGCAACAAAAAAACAGTCTTGCATAAAGAAATTTAAGACAGCAAAATGGGTGCCAAAATACAACAATAAAGGAATCACTCAGTCCTGCATTCACTCTATTCAATCAGCCGTAATCACGTGCGTTCACTCATACTTACAGCTTTGGTAGCAACTTCTGGAAACACAATTTTTAGGACATACACATACAGACTCTCCAATGGTAGTCTTGGCCAAGAGAACCCCAGTTCCAAAAAAAAAAGACGGGTTGAATTCACTCCTTCAGGGAACGTTTTCTTGGTTATACTTATTTTAGGATATCTGGTTCTGTCACATTAAAATTGTCCAGGCACGAACGTTAACAGCGAGCACAGTGTCAATAGCTTAGGTTTCTAGTAATTAGGAATGTCAGGTAACTGCCTTCTCTCAGTTTAGGACTTTATTTGGTCACACCACTGCCAGTCAAAACTTCGTCGGAATGTTACTGATATTAATATTTTGCTTGCCACAAGGGCTGAAATGTACTTGAGGTTTTTCTCTGGAAGAATTAAATCAGGCTCGAGGAGCCCGTTACCTCATTAAATCTTTAACAAATTTATGTAATGGGTACTCTTTCGTTCTGGATGCCAATGCAATCTAGACAGGTTTTACTTTGTACACCCAAGTCTTTAAGAAAAAAATGTTTTTGTTCTTCACAGATATTTCTCCGTACAAAACGCTGGCAAAGTTGGGTTACCCCAGTTTTCACTGAATAAAGAAAAAACAACATATAAAATACTTATACATACTATGTACTCGGTTATAACTTACATTATAAACTGCAGCGTAGAGCTTGTCTTATCATTTAAATCTCCCGTGAAATAAGTTATATTCACAAAATCAGTCATCGTGAATTAGAAATACATACGTATTTCGTCAATACTCAGTGATGAATCAGTGCAGTTATAAGTTAGTTTTAAAAATATTCTCGACTGATTATTAAGCAGTTAAATTAAATTTACTTATAGCTGCATGAGTTTAAGCTAGAAATTATCATTTATTCTGCTTTCCACTGAAACATGTCACTAAATAATGTAACAGACTTATAATTTAATTTCTTCTGCACAAAAGAAACTAGTGAAATATAATAGGCGATTTTAACACTAAAATCACTCACAAAATACTAGATATATTATATTACCTCCAACCAGAACTACGAGTATCACAACGAAACTAAGAGTTTCACTTATAAATATAAGTATCTAGAACGAAGCGACCACGTCTACTGCAACTTGGAGATTGAATGAAATCAAGTTTCCACTCCGGGGTAGATGTATGAAACAGACAAAGGATGCGCGCTATTTCCAAAACCCCTGTCTCCGCCTCTCGTCTTTCTCTCTCTCTCTCTTAACACTTCCCATTAACTAGACGCAGGCCCTAACTGCCAAACGTGCATCTTCGCACCTTCTACGACGACCTGTCTTATTTCTGGGCGATGTATGTCTGTCGCTTTCCCCACCTCAGGCCGAAAACTGGCCTAAGGACGCCGTGTCAGATGGAAATGTTAGACGATATGTCTGCCCTCCCATGTCTTTCGAGACGAATTTCACACTATTCGCTCACATGCAGAGACTGACATCTGACGTAATAGAATGCGTTCTCAGTAAGAGAAAAGAAACAGGTAAACGTTAGAATGGGAAAATAATATTTGTCGCAAACTAACGAATGCGAAAAACAGGAAAAAGGAAAAAAGAGCGATAATAAAGTAGAGGACACGGGTAGAAAAGAAAAGAATATAGAAAATATATTGATCTTAAATCTCTATGCGACAGAACGTCCCCCCTTTAAGATATGGAAGCACTCCATGTCTACGTTATGGAAATAAATTTCCTGTATCCGTAGCTTCAGGGTGTCTGTCCTCTTCCCTCTCGTCTCCCCCCTCCGTCTCTCTCCAATTCTTACTCAAGTCTACTCCCAAAGCTTCCTTTCTCTGGGATGTCTTCCGTGCGCGCTTGAAAGAGCGTCGCCGCTTTTGACATTTATAAAAGATTTCGTGTGTGTTCAGTGGAATTTCCCTTCCACTGTCGTCATCTTCGTCAGCTTTGGCGATCGTCAGGAGATGTTCGGAGGTCGGCACTGGTCTTTCCAAGAATCTCTTTAACAGATTTAAATGGAAAACCTTCTCCTTTCCTTGAATAGAGATCTGGTAGTTAGCCTTAAAAATCTTTTTCAGGACGGTAAACGGCCCTTGCCATCCGATCCTCAGTTTGTTGTTCCCGGTGGGGAGTAACAACAAAACTTTCTCTCCTGCTTCCAGTTCTCTTTCTGTCGCGACTTTCCTGTCTCGGTTAGCGGGCTTTGTGCGTGCTCGCTAAACTTTTCCTTTAAATCCGACTCATAAAAGCTTTGCTGGTGGAAATCCTGTGGAGAAGTGGCTCTGTGCAGGACGTGAGGATTCCTTGGGAGAGCCCAGAACCAGAGCACAGCATTGTGCAAGCTCTGCATAGTTGGAGAGCCCCCTGGATGACGGGGAATGCACAGTGTGCTACCCCACCTATCCCCAACTGCTAACTTAGAACCAGAAGTGGGGTCCTCTGTATGCGTGCCAGGCCAGGATAAAATGCCTGGGAAAGAGACTGGAGCTCAGAACTCCCTAACTCAAAGTTGCAGGATGGCAGAGAAGCCATGGGAAAGACAGGGCTATTTTGAAGATAACGCAACCATATTTTCACCATACGAGCTCGGACGCCGCCTCGGTAAACAAGGTCCGCGCAGAGCAGTGACACCCCCAGGCTGCTTGCGAATAGTCTACTACTGGGAACATAAACAGATTAGGGATGAGCCCACTCTCCCGTTGAACAGGTGCTAAAGTCATAGATACTGGGCCAGAAGGCGCACCGGAAACCACAGTATCACGCAACTCGCTTTTTTTTTCTATGGAGAGTACACCGTCAAATAAATCTCGTAATGGTGCTCGCCCTGTGGAGCTCCACCAGGCAGGTGCAGTGCCGGGCTCTGAGCCTCGACAGAGCCCACCCTCAGCTACTGGAGGACCCTCTAGACCGTCTTGTGGAGTCAGCAGACGGCAGAGGAGAACTACTGACCAAAACAAAACAGGAAAAGAGAAACCCAGAGTGCCACTTGTCATGATGCACTGGAATGCAGAGGGAGTGAACAGCAAGCAGGCTGGATACAGCAAAAAGACAGAGCTGGAAAACATCTTGTATGAGAAGCAAGTCAGTGTTTGCTGTATCCAAGAGACTCACTTGAAAGCAGATCAAACCTTTAAAATAAGGGGATATCAATGCTTCAGATCCGACAGAAAAGATAGACGAAAAGGAGGAGTACTTACTCTTGTAAGGAATAACATTCCTGCACACGAAAGGAAAACCTTCATGGATGGAGCAGAATATCAGCTGTTGCAGATAAAGGTAGACAAGATGGAAATAGAACTCCTGAACTATTACTGTCCGAACAACAAACCCCTGAGTCTCAGCTCTATACAGGTACCAGCCACCAACTTTATAGCAGTTGGAGACTTTAATAGCCACTCCCAGAGCTGGGGCTATAACCATCTGGATCACAGAGGTGAAGAGGTTGAAACTTGGCAAGATGATCACTCCCTAATCCTAGTCAATAATGCCACGGATACTCCTACCTTCTACTCTAGAGGATGGCACACAACTTCAACACCAGATCTTGCCTTCTCCACACCAGATATAGCTGGATCTATTAGTAGAGAAGTAGGAGACCAACTAGGGGGAAGCGACCATCGCCCAATCTTTCTTACTGTCCAGAGTGCAACCCTCAGTACAGGCCCAGCCATTACAAGATGGAACTACAAAAAAGCCAACTGGGGTTTATTCAGGCATCAGGTGAACACGCTGCTGTCTACCCTCAAGGTACAGAACAGAGACATTAATGAAGTGGTAAAAGACTTCAACAGATGCATACTACAAGCTGCAAAAGAAACCATTCCCAAAGGATGCCGGCGTAACTACATACCATACTGGTCCAGCACACTCCAAGAACGTCAGGAAGCTATGGACAGGGCTAGAAAGGATGCAGAGTCTCAGCCTTCACTTGAAACTCACAACAAATGGAAAAAGGCTGTAGCAGAGTTTCAGAGAACAAAGCTAGAAGAAAAACGGAAAAGCTGGAGAACTAAAACGGCATCGCTGAACCTTGAGAAAGACGGCAGGAAACTTTGGAGATTAGTCAAGTCTCTAAATGAAGAGCGTTCCTCACCTAGGCAGACTATCACATTGGATGAAGGTGGCAAACTTTTCAGAGGAAAACAAGCTGCAGACTTGTTTGCTAGAAGATACAGTTCAGAAAGCAACTTACCCATTAACATAGATCATCAGAGAGAGATAAGAAAAGAAATACTGGCAACCATGGGACAGACAGATACTCCTGCCCCAATGAGGGAACCCATCACACTAGGAGAACTACAGAAGGCTATTTCCAAGCTTAAGTTTCAAAAGTCACCCGGCCCAGACAAAATCAGCAACGAAGTGCTAGTAAATCTGAGCTCAGCAGCAAAGACAAAACTGCTTGAGATATTCAACCACAGCTGGTTGAAAGGAACGGTACCCCAAGTATGGAGAGAAGCCATCACAATACCCATACTAAAGAAAGGGAAATGTAAGACCGAGGCTGCAAGTTACCGGCCAATCAGTCTCACAAGCTGTGTTGGGAAGACTATGGAGCGAATAGTCAACCACAGATTGAAATGGTATTTAGAGTCTGAGCAGATCCTGGTGCCGGAACAAGCTGGATTTAGAGAATGCTACAGTATAGAAGACCAAGTTACTTACTTGTCTCAAGCAATAGAAGATGCCTTCCAGGAGAAGAAAAGGTCCTAACGATCTGGGTCGACTTCAAGCAGGCCTTTGACAAGGTGTGGAAAGATGGTCTCATTGCAAGGCTTGGGAGGGGTGGAATCCGGGGCAACATGATGAAATGGATCCAGTCATACTTGCATAACAGGAGAACTAGAGTCACTCTTGACGGTCTGCAGAGCAGAAAAGTGTTGCTCCATCAGGGGGTACCTCAGGGAGGAGTAATTTCCCCAACACTCTTCCTTGTTTACATCAATGACCTGGTGAAAGATCTCCCGGCAGGAGTTAAAGCTGCCTTATATGCAGATGACCTAGTGCTCTGGTGCGCTGATGAAAATGTCGCCACAGCAAATTATAGAATGCAGCGGGCAGCAGACATGCTGGTGTCATGGGCAGAGAAATGGCTTATCACAATAAACACAGACAAAACCTCCACAACACTGTTCTCCCTCGCCCCCAAGGACAAACCAGCTAACATACACCTAGGGACAACCGTGATCAAGGAAGAAAGCTACCCCACCTATCTTGGGGTGACATTTGACCAAAGGCTTACATGGAATAAGCATATTGAAAATGCAGAAGGAAAGGCCCGAGGACGACTGGGCATACTCGGAAAATTAGCAGGTACCAACTGGGGAGCAAATGAACAAAATCTAAAGAAGATTTATAATGGAGTAATAAGACCACACTTAGAGTTTAGCTCAGCAGCATGGTCATCAGCTGCTAACTCGCATCTGCAGTCTTTGGACAAGGTGCAAAATCAAGCTCTCAGGCTCATTACAGGAGCCATGAAAACTACACCAATATCAGAGATGCAGAAGATTGCTGGATTACAGACATTGTCCCATAGAAGAGACACAAAAACCATGATCCAGATGGAAAAGTACAACAGTATGCCAACGCACCCAGTGAAGGCAAGACTAGATTATCTGGCATTGGGACGTCTAAAGCGTAGCAGCTTTGTGCATCGGGGGAAAAGACTTATAAGACAGCATCAAGAAGACCTATCCATGAAGACAACACCACTAAAGCCCACCCTATACCCTGTACCATGGGAGCAGGCCAGCAGTGCCCTCCAAATTAATACATCAGTCAGTGGTCTCACAAGTGGATGTGAGTATAATGATCTGCAAAAACGAACTGCTACATTGAGTATGATCCAAGAAAGCTATCCCGATCAATCATGGATACATGCCTATACAGATGGATCAGCAACTAATGCTGTTAGGAACGGAGGTGCCGGTATCTTTATCTCATATCCTGACAACCACTATGAGACTGGGCACATTCCCACTGGTAAATTCTGTTCCAACTATACAGCTGAGGTTCAAGCTCTAGAGCAAGCTGCAAATATGATTTATAACACCAACTCTGACTGCCACCAGGTAGTCATCCTCACAGATGCACTGTCTGTCCTGCAAGCTCTCAAGGGTGGTAAACTCCCGCATCTGAGAAATGAACTAAACAAGGTAGCTGCCAAAAAGAGAACCATACTTCAGTGGGTACCATCTCATTGTGGTGTACCCGGAAATGAAAAGGCAGATAAACTTGCAAAAAAGGGAGGAGAATGTGATCAAGAAGATAATGAAGTCACATACTTTGAGAAAAAGAGAGCTATCCAGACTATCAGAAGAGAACAGAACCAACCCAAAGACGACTATCACACTCTCGACCGGCAGGGACAGATAACTATTTTTCGACTCAGGACAGGGCATAACAAACTGAACAAACACATGCACAAGCTACGATTGTCTGCTTCACCACTGTGCGCATGTGGATTAAACGAACAAACTGCTGAGCATGTTCTACAGGACTGCCCTCTGTATGACCAGTTAAGAAAGATATACTGGCCCAATGACTCAACACTAAACTCAAAGCTATATGGAGTTAAAGAGGAACTTCAAACAACAGTCGAATTCATCATGAGAACTCGTCTGACGGTGTAATCATCAAAGATACGATCGCAAGAAGAAGAAGAAGAACTTGTGCCAGTTTACTTAACAGCATGTTGAGGTTTCCATTAACACGTTCCACGAGCGCATTTCCAGCCGGAGTATAAGGCTTTATGTAGATTTGTTGGTTCCTCAAGATCTTCACGATCTCATCCATCAACAGGTTTCGGTATGGAGATCCGTTATCCGTCAACACTTGTTGAGAGAATCCCAACCGAGTGAAAATCTGCACGAGAGCTTCTGCGACATGCTTGGCATCTGCGCATGTTAGCGGGATAGCTTATGCCCATAAAGTGCATGTGTCGACTAAGGTCAGGATAAACCTGTTCCTTCGTTTAGTCCTTTCTAAGGGTCCTACAATGTCGATCACTACCCGTTCGAATGGTGTTCCCATTATTGGCATTTCACCCATGGAAACTGGGGGTTTCCGTTGCTTGGGTGGTACACGTTGGCACTGGGCACAGGATTTGACATACCTGATAATATCAGTATTTACTCCTGGCCACCAATAATGAGTAGTTATCCGTTGGTTTGTGGCGTTCTGTCCCATATGTCCGCTGAAGGGAAGAGAGTGCCACATTTCTAGGATTTGGCTTCTGTACTGTTTCGGTACTAGGAGCTGGTTGTAACCTTGGTCAGGCTTGCCCGTTTTGCGATAAAGTACGCCATCCTTAGAAAAAATGTCCCCGTGCTGTCTGGGTTCCTTAGCCATGGGTAGTTTCCTAAAGCAGGGTGCCAAAGTAGGGTCCTTTTGTTGCGCTTTTTTAAGTTCCACAGGTAACAAATTAGGCGCAGGCTCACGTTCCTTCTTGGTTTGCCCTCTTGTAGTTACTGCTGCCACAATCGTCTCTTCCGGTTTCCCAATAAACACGTATCTACCGCCAAGTATGACTGGGTAGATGGGGTCATCCAAAACAGCCGCTTTGATCACACCTCTGACAAACTCAGAGCGGATCTCCACCAATGCGATGGGAAGCGCTGTAGGTGCATCACTCTTAGAGACTCCACAAAGTTCGACGGTCTCTCCTGTCTCTTGACCGGGTTTAACCAGGTGTCTGGCAACAATGCAATCATAAGAAAGCCCCGTGTCAAATAAACAAAATGTTTGAGAACCGTTCAAAATAACAGTACCTCGCGTTGAGGGTCTCTCTCCCTCAGGTTGGGAATCACTGTCAATAATTCCGTCTTGCGAGACTGTTAGCAAGCATCCGATGCGTTTAGGCTCAGTGTGCTCGCCATTATCATTAGTCCCATGCGCAATGGTTTTCCCTTTGTCACCTTGTCCTCGCTGGCTGCGGTGCCATGAAGGGCGGTCGGCTTGATCAGACTGTTTACTGTGGTTGGGGTACTTGTTTTTGTAGAACTTGGATTTTTCAGGAGGGGGTTTTTGAGGTCCACTTTCTCTGTGGTTATTTGGGTTAGAAGCATGAGAAGATTGGTCTAGATTATTCTTTCGAAAATGCTCTTCTGTCGGTTTACGTTTTGTGGCCGGCAGTTCGGCCAGCGCATTGTGATAACGCTCAGACTTTTCCAAGATGTCTTCAAGCTTTTCTGCACCCTGCTCAGCTAGAAAACTCCGGGTATCAGCAGACAAAGTGTTCTTTATTTGTTCATTTATAACAAATTCCTCAAGACCTTCATAGGTAGAGGGGAGCTGTGAAAGCTCAAGGCACTTTGTCAAGTATCCCTTCAAACGAGACGAGAACTGCTGAACAGTTTCAGAGCTCTCCTTCCTGCTGTTGCGAAACAGTTGCAGAAATTTGCGAGCATTCATTTCAAAGCGCTCCAGTAACGCTTTCTTCAACACATCATAGTTGTCTTGTTGGCTGCTTTCCAGTTTGGCGTAAACATCATATGCACTGCTTTTCAACGCCTGAGAAAGCTTCATATTCCAACGCGACCTCTCTAAGCCGTACAGAGTTGCAATTTTCTCATATTTTTCTAGATACGTGTCAATCTTCTCGTTAGGACAAGGGAAAGATTCTAGCGCAAAAGACATAGCAGTGAGATGAGTAGATTGTGTGTTGAAAGGATAAGTTACAGAAGAATGAGGAGAAGACTCTCCATTGCTGGAGGTAGAGACAGCACCACGGCTTTGGACTTCTAGAGCTTTAAGCGCCAACTCGTGCTGTCTCTCCTTCTCTCTTTCCTCATGATGTCTCTCCTTCTCTCTTTCTTCATGCTGCATCCTGCGAATTTCCATTTCCTCATCCATCTTCTTGTGCTGTAATAGACGGTCTTCCGCTGCTTCTTCTTTCCTCCTTCTTTCTTCTTCTTTCTTCTCCGCGTCATATCTCTCAAGTTCGTCCCTGACAAAAGCTTTCGCTTCGTCGCCGTCCAGTCCCTCTTCCATTGCTTCCTGTCTGAACATGTGCCTCAGTTTCGCCCTCTCGGCCATAATAAATCAGTGACTGAGACTACTCAAGGAAGAAAAGAAGAAAAAGGATATACTGGTTCCTACCACTTGCGAGAAAATACCAAAACAAAAGATGATATACTTTAACCTGGGATACCTCCGCCTACACTATAGTATCTAACTATCGCTGCTATTAATCGGCAATAAAGCACCTAATGCAGACGACTACTCCAAATAAAGGGTAGTTAAGATTACTCACTGAAAAAAAGTTGCTACAGTGGAAACAAAATAATTATTACAAAAATATTTAAGGAGAAAAAAAATTCCCTTAATTTTAAGTCCACTACAAGTTCACCCCTGAATTCAGTTAGGGTAAGGGAGGCAATTAACAGGACGTGATTGTCTGAACGCACTCCTTAGCTTAGCTCAAACACCTACTTCTTCAGAACCCTGTGACTTTTAGACAATCACAAACTTTACCAGCGTTTAGTATTACAAAAACAATAATTAACATATATTCCGACAAAATCGACCTGTAACTCAAATGTATATACTAAAAATGCTGTGGAAAAACAATTATTAGTTGTGTGGTCAGCACGCCCATAAACGGATCGTTGGTCTAGAGGAATAGTTATTTTTAAAGATACACAATACCACGAGACAATCACACTCTTAATCTATTTCAGAATAAAGAATCTTCAGACGAGCTGATATTGTCGTGCTAGCTCAGGACTCAGAGTTCAATTCCCAGAAAACAAACACTATTAGTCGTATCGTCTGCATCTTCTAAGTTCAAAAGCCCAATAGACGAGACCTCATTTGTTGTAGATTTGTGATAGGTGATTAAGACTTAGTTTGGTCCCTTCTGAATAGACATAGAGATAAGCGATAGATCAGTGGGAGGTGATAAAATAGAAATAGATTTCACGGGTGAGATGGAAGAACTATATTAGATTCTGTCTCTGACCCTCGAGAAGCTTCTCTCAGTCAGCCTATCATCTACAACAGAGTTAGATTAGTCAGACAAATCTAATATAATATATTAATATATATATATACTCCTCACATACACACACACATAAGTGACTACAATAGACACACAGACGTAAAACTATGACAAATTAAAATATAGATATTTGGGAACGAACTACCCCCCCACTGATTAAATTTAATTGTGAAGTTTAATTATCAAAATAAACTTCCATCACAACATATAAAATTACATTTAAGCATTTACAAATAGTCATAAAGTCAATGAATTGCTACAAGAAAGATAGACCCATTGGTATGACCTTTTCCCCCGATGTATAGCCCACAGTCCTGTTAGAAGAAAAGTGATAGCCACAAAGAGTCACGGATACATATGATTTAGTCTAAGATTTCCCTTTAAAGGTATGAACAGACTTGGATACTCTGATCTATCCTAAGGAAAAATATTGTTAGCAACAAAAAAACAGTCTTGCATAAAGAAATTTAAGACAGCAAAATGGGTGCCAAAATACAACAATAAAGGAATCACTCAGTCCTGCATTCACTCTATTCAATCAGCCGTGATCACGTGCGTTCACTCGTACTTACAGCTTTGGTAGCAACTTCTGGAAACACAATTTTTAGGACATACACATACAGACTCTCCAATGGTAGTCTTGGCCAAGAGAACCCCAGTTCCAAAAAAAAGACGGGTTGAATTCACTCCTTCAGGGAACGTTTTCTTGGTTATACTTATTTTAGGATATCTGGTTCTGTCACATTAAAATTGTCCAGGCACGAACGTTAACAGCGAGCACAGTGTCAATAGCTTAGGTTTCTAGTAATTAGGAATGTCAGGTAACTGCCTTCTCTCAGTTTAGGACTTTATTTGGTCACACCACCGCCAGTCAAAACTTCGTCGGAATGTTACTGATATTAATATTTTGCTTGCCACAAGGGCTGAAATGTACTTGAGGTTTTTCTCTGGAAGAATTAAATCAGGCTCGAGGGGCCCGTTACTTCATTAAATCTTTAACAAATTTATATAATGGGTACTCTGTCGTTCTGGATGCCAATGCAATCTAGACAGGTTTTACTTTGTACACCCAAGTCTTTAAGAAAAAAATGTTTTTGTTCTTCACAGATATTTCTCCGTACAAAACGCTGGCAAAGTTGGGTTACCCCAGTTTTCACTGAATAAAGAAAAAACAACATATAAAATACTTATACATACTATGTACTCGGTTATAACTTACATTATAAACTGCAGCGTAGAGCTTGTCTTATCATTTAAATCTCCCGTGAAATAAGTTATATTCACAAAATCAGTCATCGTGAATTAGAAATACATACGTATTTCGTCAATACTCAGTGATGAATCAGTGCAGTTATAAGTTAGTTTTAAAAATATTCTCGACTGATTATTAAGCAGTTAAATTAAATTTACTTATAGCTGCATGAATTTAAGCTAGAAATTATCATTTATTCTGCTTTCCACTGAAACATGTCACTAAATAATGTAACAGACTTATAATTTAATTTCTTCTGCACAAAAGAAACTAGTGAAATATAATAGGCGATTTTAACACTAAAATCACTCACAAAATACTAGATATATTATATTACCTCCAACCAGAACTACGAGTATCACAACGAAACTAAGAGTTTCACTTATAAATATAAGTATCTAGAACGAAGCGACCACGTCTACTGCAACTTGGAGATTGAATGAAATCAAGTTTCCACTCCGGGGTAGATGTATGAAACAGACAAAGGATGCGCGCTATTTCCAAAACCCCTGTCTCCGCCTCTCGTCTTTCTCTCTCTCTCTCTCTTAACACTTCCCATTAACTAGACGCAGGCCCTAACTGCCAAACGTGCATCTTCGCACCTTCTACGACGACCTGTCTCATTTCTAGGCGATGTATGTCTGTCGCTTTTCCCACCTCAGGCCGAAAACTGGCCTAAGGACGCCGTGTCAGATGGAAATGTTAGACGATATGTCTGCCCTCCCATGTCTTTCGAGACGAATTTCACGCTATTCGCTCACATGCAGAGACTGACATCTGACGAAATAGAATGCGTTCTCAGTAAGAGAAAAGAAACAGGTAAACGTTAGAATAAGAAAATAATATTTGTCGCAAACGAACGAATGCGAAAAACAGGAAAAAGGAAAAAAGAGCGATAATAAAGTAGAAGACACGGGTAGAAAAGAAAAGAATATAGAAAATTTATTGATCATAAATCTCTATGCGACACTATTAGCTTTTCGGCGTCTGTTTGTTCTGTCGCATGAGATAGTCAAACACAGTCACTTACTAAATTACACACAATGAAATAAAAATGAATTGTATTCCGTCAATTAGCAGTCGCCTAGTGTATTTATTAGTCAACGAAACCGTCTCTTTCTGTGTGATAGCGGGTGATTAAATTTACATTACTACTGAAACATCTGGAATAAAAATAGCTACACATTATTTAATTCGCTAGTCTTAACACCTAGAAAATCACAGTGAATTTAAGATGCTAAAACTTTTAACACTTTAATACGCTTAAGCACAAATTTATATATTACCAGAAATCCAGAAAGAAACACCACGCCCTATTAACACATCTATTCCCAATGGTTCTAGATAACGTGTTTAGACTCTCCGAAAGAATCCTGAGCGACTCTGATAATGATTTTAGAAAGACGCAGTTTATATACGATCATGTTGTTATGACCTCTAGAAGATGTGAATTCTCACACTCTGCTTCCGAGCAGAGAAATCTGAAACTACGTTTCCCAGATCAAGGGTTTAACGGTCGCTTCTGCCGGCCGTTGCTAATCGACAACAAAAGCTTAACCCGTATAGCGGACTCCCGTCTGAGATTTTCCCTGTTTCTCGAGATCAAAGGATTTGCTCACCTTATAGAGAATCTTCAAAGGCCGTTACCTTCCACGTGTTTTCCACGTGCGATCTACTCGTCATCGTAATAGTGACAGATTCGCTCGCGTGAGAAATTGCGTAAACGAACGTGGTTCGCCCCCTGCTATGAATGACAGGTTGCGTAAGTTGGTAAGCCAGCTCGTTTGATATGGTCAAATAAAAATAGGCGTGGATTAAAAGGTGAGTCAGACAGGCAGAGAAATGCGTGACTTTGTTAGCGAATCTTAAAACTACGCTGAGGTCACGAAAGGCTGTCGAATACAAAAGGCTTCATTTCCATTATACGTCACACCTGACTGCGTGGCCTGTTTTTGAAGCAACATTGACTTCTATTTGTGCAAGGGGACGTTGTTTCCTAACTAGATTATGAAAAAACTTCCGGCCAGACAGAAAAGGTGTCCGTAAGTAGCAAGATAGGTTGATTGAACAAACACCGGCAGACGGCATTGAGAGAAATCCCAGACTTTTGTCAGGGTAAGTAGATAATCTGAATCACTTTCAGCTGGTAGCGCAGACAATTCTTCTTCTTCTTTGATCCTTAGCCGCCGAACGTCAAAGCAGTCACTGGCCATCACGCCTAGTGGCGTCTTGTAGGGCAACAACAAATTGATTCCACTTTGCTCGGTCGGTAGCCATCCTTCGTACAGTGCCCCAACTCTGGTTCATTCTTTGCAACTCAGCCTCCACAGTCCTCCGCCAGGTTGTTTTTGGTCGACCTCTCTTTCGTTTTCCTTCAGGGGTCCAAAGCATAGCTGTTCTTGTGATGGCATCAGGGTCTCTTCTGAGGACATGGCCAACCCAGCTCCAGCGTCTGCCAGCTATGATGGCGTGCATGTCCTCTTGCTTGCTCCGAGTAAGCAGATCTTGGTTGGTGATGGTATTCGGCCAAAAGATTCGGTAGCGCAGACAATACGAGCCAATATTTCCTCACAGAAAGGGCAGGAGAGTAATACGTTCATGACAGCCTAGATGATCTCCGTTGTTATGTTTGCTTTTCTTTAAAATCCTGTGAGGCTCGATGAAATAGAAGCATCATTCTTCCATTTACATCTCTGACAAGAGTAATCTTGAGCGAAGGTTGATACCTTTGAAGACACTGATTTTATACTCTAAGTTTGGCCGTTGTTCTACTACCACTTAAGAGCATGGAACACAATCCCTTGACAGCCTTCAACTAAAACACCCCAAGTGCTTGTGTCGCATTCCATCAGCTCATGATTTTTCCATGTATTAGACATCATTGTTATTACTATCTCTTAATCTCTTCTCTATGTGTTCTTCTGCCTCTCCTTATTTTGCCTTGCGGGTTCCAGAATAAGCACTGCCTAGTAATGCTATCAATAGGTTTTCTCTATGAGTGCTCAAACGTCTTCTTCTCATCTCTTGTTCCACCGGCACTTGTCTCGTTCTTGTCATCAATTCTACATTGTTGACGTGGTCGTATCATTACAATCCTTCTATTCTACACAAGCATCAATTTATGAAAGTCTGTAGCTTTTCAGTTGTTGTTGTTGTTGTTGTTGTTCTCCGTGTCTCAGAGCCACCCAATAAAACTGACGTGACATTTGAGTTGCAAATTCTTGTTTTTCTTCTTAACTTGATTTCTTGTCATTTCCATATATTACCCCAGCCTCTTTCCCTTTGTGTTCGTATTTGATATCTTTTGTCTGTGTTTCTGTCAAGATACATGTAGGGGTCCTTTCTTCAAGTGCAATCTTATAACTGTTTCCGGTACTGATGTAACATGCACTAAAACCTTATTAAAAAAACCGTATAGTTCTCTAGTTTAACAAACGAGAATACAAAGGTACAAATTCACGTATACAAACGTCTATTCTAACATTTTCAGACACTGGCCCTAATTTAATCGATGAACCTTCTGTCTGTTCTGAGCTGAGTATGCCAAGTGGCAACACTCGTATTTGAAAACATTTGAAGATAAACTGCATGGGTCAGTCAATTAACTTTTCTATAAGGTTCAATTTATTGCCGTCGGCGAGGACGTAAGGGTTCGAGCTAAGAATAGCTTTACTACAGTGTTTGAATGCTATTTAGTGCGTGACATTTCAAACATACAAAAAGATTGACTTGAATACATCCTACACAATTTTATGTAGATGTCTTGTTCCATTAACAAGCTTTCTTACACAATATATTGCGTGAAGATTTATATTGATGCAGCATTAACAAGCCCATGAAGTTACGCGGCGGGGCTCACGTGAGACAATGGAGGAATAGGCTTATGTGTTATCTTAAGGACGTAGTTCAAGGCGAGTAATATTAGGTTGTGCATGGGGCTGGGAACATCCTCATGTACAAGAAATTGCTACAGAAACAATTACTGTAAGCGCATGCGACTGCTTTATGCAGGCATCAGCGGATAAGCTACAGTGGTAGCTACAAAGGGAGCAATAAAAACAATGCTGATGATGAACTGGATGAAAATTATAAAGTCAATTTTACTTATTCAAAAGTAATTTGAAAAACCACTGTCCATCACCACAGTACACGAACTACGTTGCAGCAGCGATGATCCCAAGGTGTGTATACGGGATCACAAATTCTATAAATATATTTTTGTGCACACCGTCATTTGCGCATTCTTATTTGGTAAGTGTTACTATTTTCGGGAGAGTACATATAAGGGAAACAATAAAATTAATGTCTAACTTTCAACCAAAGTTGCATCCCTTAGCGTTACGCACTGACAGAAAAAGATGAGATTGTATATATATATATATATATATATTGATATCAGTGCAGTTCATCCTCATTAAGTAAAACAAATTGCCAATGAAACAACCATTGCGAGAGCATGTGACTGCAGGCTTCCTGCAAAGGGACCAGGCGCAGAGATGGTTCTATTTTCCTTAAGGAGCGCAAAAGAAAATGGTGATCAATACCAGTGTAGTTCCTGGGGGGTCTCTGAACAGACACAGAAAGAATAAAACTGCTGATCCCTCGGGCATGTCGTACACGGCGACTAATATGAGTACCAACATGGGGGCAGCGAACGTCATCATATCAAACAAATTCCCCCCCCCCCCCCCCACACACACACAACCGGCGCCAATGGCGTGTGAAAGTCTGGTGCAGGATTGCTGCAAGGGAGCCGGTTGCAGTGGTGGTCTCAAGTTCCGTAAGGATCGCATCGAGAAATTATTATAATGACACTTTTCAAGGACATTTAAAAAATGTATTGAAACATTTGGGGCTCGCAATTTTTTCAGTCCTCGTACCGCGTTGGCTTTAAATTAACCTTCCCGTGATCCTTATTTAATATATAGTATACGCATGGAGGAATATCTGGAGTCATCCTTATATGACCACCAGCTAAGCCCAATGCTACAGTATTCACACGTGGAAGTAAATGTCTGTAAGGCTAATTTCACCCTCATTGGCTCCTGAAATTATCCACACACTTCCAAGGATTCTCTCTGTGGTGAAACTTTTTGAGGCCCCAGCATTGCACACTAAGCTGGGAGGTACCACTTGAGCCCCAGACATAACTCTGGCTTTTTACATGGTTGGCTGCATGCAGGGGGAGATGAGAAGTGGCTCTGCATAGGACGTGACAATTCCTTGGGACAGCCCAGAACCAGAGCACAGTATTTTAGCACTGCATATTTGGAGTGCCACCTTGGATGGCCAGGAATGCACAGTATGCCACGCGCTTCTTCCTCCTAGCTTAGGGGCAAATGTGATGATCCTTAAATGCCAGCAGGGCTGGAGTAACTGGATCTCATGACTTCTGCTCAACACATTTCGGATTGGCAGAAAAGCCGCTGGAAAAGCCTAGTTCTACAGTGTAGATAATACATAGGAGTCTTAATCTTGGTATTGGATGCACAAGAGCGAGAAGAACAGCAGCCCTAGTTAAACAACAACAACATTATATAGTATAGTAGACCCCTTCAGTTATAACTGACTAAGGGAATGCGTCCATGAGGTGATACCACTTGGCTGCTTTTTTTTTTTCTCTGGTGTTCCGTTCAGTATGTCCTTTTGTCTTCTGCTTGTTGTGCGAGCCTCTTTTCGCCACATCTGAGGTGGCGATCGGCAGTATTATTCTCCTAGGTTGTTGGATTTATGCCCAGTGCTTTCATGTCTCTCTTGCACACCTCTTTAAACCTCAGATGTGGTCACCCGATTATTCTTTTGCCATCTGCCAGTTGTCCGTAGAAAATATTTTTGAGTGCAACCATCTTTCATGCGGCGGATATGGCCAAGCCAGCGTAGTCTGCGCTGTCTAGGCAGGGTATACATGCTTTGAAGGCCAGCACCTGACAGCACCTCGGCATTTGTCACTTTGTCCTTTTGTCACTGGATTTGCCTCCCCTTTGCTCTGCAGTATTGGTCCACCAGTGGCCTAAAGTCAAGAGTATCTAAAATGGGTCTTCAAAGGTGTCTTCCTTCGCACAAGATTACTCTTGTCAGAGTTGTAGATAGAAGAATAATGATGCTTCTATCTCACGGGAGTATTCACAAGATAATTCAGTAGTCAAGAACAATGATGCATAAGGCAGAGCACTATTAACTTATATCTGATCCGGCACCTTTTGTAAAGTTTTAAGCAGTGGTTTAGTTTGTTCGAGCCCCCAGCTGGTTTAAACCAGCGAAATTCCGGTTATAAGTATTTTTGGCTCTTTGGCTGCAACTATATATATATATATATATATATATATATATATATATATATATATATATATATATATATATATATATATATATATATATATATATATATATATATATATATATATATATATATATATATCTATATATATATATATATATATATATATATATATATTGTTACGGTGTTATTTTAAATGATGGCGTCTGCTTGGGTTTACCCATGCGCAACGTTTAGGGGTCATTAATATTTATAGAATATGTCGATATTTTACGGTATAGTGAACGCGAAATATATGCGGAGATTATGACGCATTCACGTTGGGAAGGTCACGCCGGGTGACTTGGTTACAGGGCCTTTGTTACGCTATCCGTCAAGCAAGAAGGTCGTGTCTTGTATTTCTTCCAAGGAAATAAGGCTGAGTATATAGCCTATATTTTATAGATGAATCGATGTAGACTTCAGGGTCAGTTCGGAAATTAATCTAAGCATGAGATTAATTAAATTAAACTAATAATGGAAGAAGAATCGTATTATGATTCAATTTGTAGATGTCAAGAACTCATGTGCTCATTTCTGGCTGTTGACTATAACAGCGCACGTATATAGCCACGATGTTCTTCTGACACATTGTTTTGACACGGACGGATACTTACTGATATTATTTGGAATTCAAGTGTTACGCTGAATTGTACATGAAACCTTTGTGAATGTCGATTATCGTTTTGTATGAATCTTAATACATGTGGACTCTAAGCAGAAGGCTTGATCCTTTATTTATGTTTCGGGTTCGGTTCTACAACTGTTGTTGTTTACCTTTGTCAGCACGATAACTCTCCCACAAGGGAAATCAAATACTATAGACTATGCAAATCAGAACGTCGAAGGGATGTTCTGATGCCCAGAGCTAACCAGTTTAACCAACATTGCTATGTCTACAGAATGACTTTATTATTCAACAATAATACCATAACCAAGAAAACGCAACACCAACCACACCACCACCACCGACCCGTCACATATATATATATATATATATATATATATATATAT
Organism: Oreohelix idahoensis; assembly: GCA_024509875.1. Classification (NCBI taxonomy): domain Eukaryota; kingdom Metazoa; phylum Mollusca; class Gastropoda; order Stylommatophora; family Oreohelicidae; genus Oreohelix; species Oreohelix idahoensis. Next base: position 140,419 of record JAMPIV010015552.1, read on the forward strand.
ATATATATATATATATATATATATATATATATATATATATATATATATATATATATATACATATATATATATATTCAAGATTCTCGATCGTACATGCATTCTCTTATCTATAAGAACTGAATCAACTATGAATTTGTAAAATAACATATAACAAATTAAATAATCAATTGGTCTTTAACAAATTTAAATAAATACGGATGAAAGTGACTTTAGAGGGTTTTAATAATTGTCTTCTTAATTTGGAACTGTTGGTTGTTATTGTCCGTTGCTTGTACCTGTTACAAAAAACGTAACTGGCTTAGTACTGTAATGGGTCATTGTCGGGTCTTTTGTGATGAGGACTCTTCTCTAGAGGCGTCTAGATGAACTTCACTCCTAATGTCAAGGTGGGTGTCTTCACAACGTGTCCACTGTAGGTAGTTGGTGTCGAACCCAGTTTCTTGAATCACAAGATAGTGACAAAGATTCTTTCTTCAGACTGGTCTGGTACTAAGAACCGTCTTATAGCTTCGAACCACGAACTTTAGGAAAAACAAAAGAACAAATGCCTCCGCTAAGTACATTTGTGGGCTGCAGATTAACAGTCGCATTGTCTCGCTGTCTACCCAACAATGTTAGCCTTTCTGAATAATTATTCTTCCTGAGTATACATAGGATAACTTAGGGAATATAATTAGAAATCACCGTTATTCTTCTGGTTACTTTAATGGGGAAAATGTGTCTGGACAGCGCGAGTGCAATTATTTGCCTGAACTAACATTATAGACGTACACATATCTCACAAAATGATACTATACACACTGTGCACATGTGATGTAATCATCACTCACTTACTCACTGCTTCATTTGGAGTCTTGACCGACCTCTGCTGTCGGTTTTCTGTACGACTAGCAAGAAGCAATTACCAGCGCTTGCTGTAGTGGTTTGTGAATATATTGTTTTCATATATTGAGGTTGCCAGCCTCGTTTGACTTGTATAACCACTTAGCAAGTAACATGTCACATTCAATTTGTAAAATATATGTTCACAACTTACCTCAAATGGGATATACAATATCCTAGCACAGTAGAATGGACACAGCAACTTTGATGTGATGCTTCAAACACTCGGTCTGGGCTAGTTTCAGAATCCATCTTATGACTTGTGTTTTTGATTCCTTAAGTTTCCAGTCTTGGTATTTAAAATTGCGGGTTCTCTTTTAAGTTATAAAGACGCCCAAATATTTCGATCTGTGATTTTTTAAATTTTGGAATTCTTTGTCCGATCCTTCTCTCTGGCTACTGGGAGTTGTTACTTGACGTTTGTTTAAAATGCAGTCTGATTTATGTATCCAATTTCGCTAGATTATATTTCCCTTTCTCAGTTCAAGTCCCAGATGGTATTTCCGATAAACTTTTCATTGAAAGCTAGAGTCTTCTCCGGCTCTCAAATTAAACCAAGCTTGTCTCTTTAGACTATGTGGGTCGGGGTGTTAAATCATTACTATCCCCCGCGTGTATTAAAATATCAGTTTTAAAATTTTAACTCGTGACTTCTTTCAAATATGGCAGTAATACTTCCGATTGCACTTGTGCAAACTCACAAACACATCGGTGAACTTATTTCCTGGCTAATACTTTCCGCCCATATTGTCTCCTATGACAGGTTATACGAACTATTGCTACAGAGATGTTCCAGCGGAAGCGATTACATAATGTCACCTGTGTTTGCGTACATTCCCCAGATGGATTTCTTAGACAGCCAATCTGGCATTCTTTCCATCAATCGTGTGCGACCGCCTTGTGTCAACAAGGACCGTCTCTATCAAAGGTGGCTAGACGACAAGTGATAAAAGTATTATCCGCTGACCTCTCTAATTAGCCTTATAATACTACGATTCACATGGTGAAACGTAAACGAGTCTAGGGAGTGGTCAGAGCAAAAAAATGTAAGTGCATAAAATATGCCAAATAATAGGACGATGAGGAAGGGAGAAAAGGTCGGAAAAGCACAAGCACAAACGTATCGTCACACCTTTCACGCAATAACAAGGACGTGCCGCAGACGCCGTAGATAGAAGGTATTGCATTTAATATAAGAGGAAATACATTCTTGAGTTTACTAATGTATTTGTAGACAAGACCAAAAATAAACATATTAATTATTTTTTCATCAAGAAAACTTAATTTGGTATATAACAGCATTTTAAATATCACCAAAATTGTTAAATGTTTAACAGAATCCAGTGACAACAATTAGGGAGACGCGTGATTCTGTTTGTTGTCAAATAACATTTTTATTCTTGATACATTTTCAAAAAGAGATTTCCACAAATCTTGTTCAGCCTCCAATATGTATCTTACATCGGATTTTAGTGAGAACAAATCTCTCTTCAATCAACAACTTTTTCCGCTATCATTTTGTGAATTTTTCAACAGGTGTTATATAGTTATTTGTTAAATAATCCCCGCATGGCGATGGATAGGACATGTACTGAGAAAACAAAATTAATAGTAGGGCCTATTACATAGGCAGTCCTTGTTCTGGAATCGCGACTGTAAGAGAAAAAGAGTGAGATCGAACGATTGAAGACTACATGAAGAAGAAATATGGAGAGAGACATGATAGGAGTAAGAAAGATATAGACAGACCTTTAGCTAATGGAACGGGGCAGGAAGACTGTATATAAGTTTGATGAAGGCTTATGCTCCTGGGGAAGCTAAAGGATGATGATGATTCTCCGTACCCCTTTGACAAGTTCCCCGTAGCCTTAACCAGACAACCAAGAGGGTCGTAATCATCACCGTTCAATCAAATGGATCCACGGCACAAGAAAGTTTAAGAACGCATACCCCAGGTTTGGAACCCCTGTCCTAGAGCCTGGGATAAACGTAGCTTGAAAAACAACCAATGAAATAGAAGGAAAACTACAGTACAACAAATGACTTAAAACTCTCAGATTAATAAGAACATTACCATCCAAAAGCGAGCTCGTGTCTTATCTATCAATTGATGACAGCGGGATATAGATACTGTTCAATCACTTCAGAGCAGTGTTTTTTAACCTGTGGTCTACGGAAATATTGGGGGTCCATGAATGGATTCAATGGGGTCTAGGTCCATAATCATTAGAATTTCATGTTTACCAACATTTTTCGTTGTAAAATTATCATAGATTTTTGCATTTAAAGAAATATATTCTTTTCAGTGATTGTCTTTGTATTACATCAGCATTAAATGTGAGCTAACAATTTTTCTTTGCTAAGAAAATGTATTATTTGCAGGCAAAGATTTTAATTATGCTTTTATGTACATGTTTTTTATAATATGAAGTCCCTAGCCTTCACCAGACAATCAAAGGGGTCCGTAGCCTTCACTAGGCAATCAAAGGGGCCCGTAGCCTTCAGAAGACAATCAAATGAGTCTGCAGCCTTCACCGGACAATCAAAGGGGCCCGGAGCCTTCACCAGACAATCAAACTGTCCTTAGCCTTAACCAGACAATCAAACTGTCCATAGCCTTAACCAGACAATCAAGAGGGTCGTAACCATCACCAGACAATCAAATGGGTCCACGGCACAAGAAAGTTTAAGAACCCCTGCTTTAGAGAAATAATTCATATTAAAAAAAAATTTAGCAAAGGCTGTAAGAACGTCGAGATAGAGTTCGCCAAAATTTAAAGAGATGTGTAGGAACAGGAGAAATTAACAACACGGCAATGTATTTGCAACTACATAATGAAAAGCACTGTTGCATTCCTCCTCCTGCCCACCCGCTCTATTCAGGAACATAAATTAAATTCGATTGACCGGCCTTATTATATTTTCAACGTCTAAGTGATATGGTATCAATTCCAGTCCGCAAGGCCTTTTATGTTCAAACATGCCATCTAATATAACCGACGGACCTTGTATTGACGTTGAACGGGGGCGTGTCTCGCCAAAATGAGGCAGAACTACTAGTTAAAACACAAACTCTAATGACATAAAAATAAAATTGTAGGAACTAAATCCTCCACCAGGTGTATAGAGAGACAGAAAATTAAGTGGTTTGACCATTCAGTCGGATCAGTTACCAGTACACGACTACAACAGCAGAAGATCTGGTTTCAGAGTAGGGTAAAAAAACCAAGAGACGGATGGATAGTCACAATTACACAACATCCAACAACAAGGCGCGCTCAGAGTAGGCAGTGAGGCGCGCTCAGAGAAGGCAGTGAGGCACGTTCAAAGTAGGCAGTGAGGCACACCAGGCCCAAGAACGCAAACTTTAGCTTCCCACGACGCTTCACAGCAAGATTTGAAGGAAAAAGTAAAGTAACTAGCAACTGACATAGTCCCACAGTAGATACGGCCATAGGGGAGTGAAGTCTTAGAAACGTCACTATGCTACGTCCAGCATCGAAAGGTGGGGAGACCAGTTCCCTTCCTCGCTGCCTTTTCCTTTCCTACCTTAAAGAGCAGAGTCAAGTACCCATTTACATGTGGATAGACTGGAGAGTGTTGGTACCGTGATTCGAATCCGACACGTTTGCCGCGAGAGACCAGTGCTCTAATCATTCTGTCAATCAGATTTCATTTGATCAATGACTGAAATTGGGCGTAAGCACCTCTTCGTTTTCCACCAAGAAGACATGCGCACCATCATCGTGGGTAGACGCTGCAATTGAGTTAGCCATTATCTTCAGATAAGACACTGTTAACGGAACCAGAATTACCATACTATGTTCTCCAGAAGGCAAGCGAAAGCGGGACCGACCAAAAGCTACCTGGTTGAGAACTGTGGGAGGCAGAGATGCCCAGCATGAACCAGAGATAGGGCACCACAGGAAGGATAGCTGCCGACCGAGCGAGATGAAGACAGTTTGTTGCTGCCCTGCCGGACGTTGTGGGAACTGATTGCTTTGTCAGTCTGTGACCAGGACCGGAGAAATAGAATAAAATCTTTTTCATTTTAATAGAAAATGCTGTTCAGAACACAACCACAAGGAATTACAACATATTTAACAATTCACACGCAGGCAAAGATAGAAACTGATGTTTATTTGGTAATGTGGGTTCCAGTGGAAAACACTGCCAGCGAAATAATTATTCTATTTGGAGAGCTGTCGACAAGGGAAAACAACAAAGAACACCAGTGTTTGCTTTCAATTACTTGGGGCACCCGCGAGAAATCCTGGTATGGAATGTACATAAAGTATGAGTTATCACACACGGAATAACATTATTTACTTTCAATTATAACAGTATTGAGTCATATATATATATATATATATATATATATATATATATATATATATATATATATATATATATATATATATATATATATATATATATATATTTTTTTTTTTTTTTTTTTTAACCAGCGGCACTTGGACTTTCAGCCCTTCGGCCCAATGACATGTCATTGCGAGGCTGGGGAACCTGAGGACTTTCCTTCCAACCCGGTCAGGAGCTTCGCTCCTTCCCATCCACAGAGGGTTTATCACAAGAGCCGTTCAGGCTATTCAGTCAAATTTCCGGCCGTAAACATTTCTTCAAACGCCGACGCCCGGGTTTGAACCATGAACACCTGGTCGCCAGTACAACGCCGAAGCCATTACACCAGCGCGGCTCCCATATATATATAAGGCAGTGTTGCGTTGTTTCTATGTTCTTAATACAAATCCGCATGCCTTATTATTACTTAATGAATTTTGGCAGATTTTGTCTTAAGGTACTGGGGGGTAACGCGGTGGGGTTATTTCATAATTTAATATTGTAATATGACAGGAGAATTATTTAAATTTTCCGATGAATAGCACACATGCCATAAATATTTCAGGGGTCATAATCAAGGGAAAGAGAAATATAATAGAAATTAAGGGACGTAACACAAATGTTAAAATTATTATTTTATGTTTGTAATTAATAATCATTCGCTTGTATATTTTACAAGATAATTAAAAATGTGTAATTACACACTTTTAATTTAAGGGGAAATAGAAAAAATGCCAGTTTTATTTAGCACTTCAGTTTTTTTAAACTATGTAATTTTATTGGAACTGAGTTTGCCACGCGGATTCTAATTGTTTCGGAGCTGTATCAATATATATGTTAAAAAAGCGTCAGGATGTACAACGCCTCATGTTTCTTTCATCAGGAACAAGACAGCACTATAACCAGCGTCCTTTTCAGGACGTACACAGCGCTCACCCATCGGATCATTATACGATAGCAATATACTAAAATGACTCGTACCAAGCCACAAGCGAAAAAGAGGAAAATCTATAGAAGCCCTCAAATACTTGTCAGCAGCAGCAAACAAGAACCTGCAAAGAACAAAGAGAGTCAGCCGGAGAGCACGATTACTCCAACTACTAGCGTCGTGGCCGGTCCTTCTCAGAAGACGAACAACGCAACTTTTGACACTACGACCGATGATCGACCCAAAGCTTCGAAGGCAGATGACAACCAAGCTCCGAAACCAGACATAGCAACATCACCGCTGAAAGAAGATGTCGAGGCGGTAGCTCCATTGTGCAGTGACAAGGCAACATTTGCAAAACACGGCCACAAAACATCGAAGACAGAGGGTAACAATGCATTGAAACCCAACAAAATCAATCCACCGCCAAAACGAGATGTCATAGTCGAGTCTCCAGCATGCAGTGACCAGCCAACTTCGGTGAAACTTGACCAGATGCAGACGAGCCAGAATGTGAATCCGTCCCGCAGACCGCAAGCTCAGTCTGAGACAGAAGTTGGAACGTGCCAACTTCACAAGCAACAAAATGCCGTCTCTAACGTAGCACTACAGGAGAGGATAATTAAGATCACTCAGATGTCTGGAGGTGAGGTCTCGCTCAGGGCCCTACCCGACGACAAAGTAATCGGCATCCTTGAGACAATAACGGGCAGGAGGAGCATATCTAAAGTTTCAAGACACGACAACGGAGTTATCTTAACTCTAAACAACACGGAGAAGAGAAACCAACTGATGATTGAACTAGAGTCCGGGCACAAAGAAGTCCAGCTGCCCCACCAGATTAAAGCTACTGTGGAGATCTTCAAGAAGACCAAAAAGATAGTTGTAAGAGGGGTCGACAACAATCGATCGACACAAGAAGTCCACAGCCGCTTGCAAACAGAAAACAAGAATATCACAATAACACAGGTGGAAAGACTGAAGACATGGGACAAGAAGGACACCAACTTGGTTATCATAACTATTGAAGGGTCTTCAAGACCAAGTCAACTTAACCTGGACGATAGATGTCGAAAAACAGAAGAGTACATTCCTCCTGTTATGCAGTGCTCAAACTGCCAACAATTCTCGCACACTAAGAAAACATGCAGGAGAGAGGCAGTTTGTCGATACTGTGCTGGAAGTCACACTTACAATGAATGTCCTCATGCGAAAAATGATAACAACTATAAAATGCGCAACCCCAACAGAACCTGCGCAAACTGTCTTGGGAACCACGGAGCAAGATACCGTGGCTGTCCGACCTTCTATAAAACAAAGGCCATACTGAGGGAATCTGTGACCAAAAACATCTCCTTCAGAGAAGCAAGAAAACGAGTGGCTTCAGGAGGCATGGCAAAACAGGAGCAGCACACAAGAGCCCAGCTGGTAAAACTAAACACAGAGGTGCGAGACATAAAACAACAACTCAAAGTCGAGAAGAACAGACAGCACAACGAAGACACAGGTACCATAAGAGACGAAACAATAGGAGCCTTACAGAGCGCCCAGGCAATATTACAGGACATGAAAACCATTCAACACCAAATAGAAGTCGACATAGCTAAACTCGCAAAGCTAAAGGAAGAGAACGAAGAAATACTCAAGCGAATTGAAACAGAGAGAAGGATCATCGAGGATATCGTAACAAAACACAATCAAGGACGAGAAAGAAGTAAAGACACTAAAGACAAAGCAACCACCAAAACCGTAGAGGAACGACTATTAAAAAGCTATCAAGAAAGAAGAAAAGAAGCGGAAGACAAAATAATCGCCGAAACCCTGATGGAATTCTTACCAAATATGATAACGACAGCCATGAACAATACACAGCCGAAACAGACAACAACGGGTAGGGACCAAACAGGCAGCTAGTGGTCCTTTTCAGGGCCAGTCATGTCCAGGACTAGGAATGTGATATCAGCGAAGACGTTAACACACTATATACCCCAATATAACCGTTTGCAACCCTTCAATGGGTTTTGGTTGAACAGGGTATTACAGCAAAATAACAGACGCAAGGGAAAAAAATGGTCTGTGTGGATCAACATTCGAAGTGCGTGTTTAATTTGAATGAAAATCTAACAAGATTTAATATAAATTTTTTTCAATTGCGTCAAGCGAATTTAAATTGTAAAATAACTGTATCCACATATATAAGAACCAAACTCACTCGACAGCAATTAGTTTTAAGTTTTTTTGTAGCAAAAACTTAAGTACTTGCCGAAAACAAAATTGTAAAAAATATAATAATGGTAATTGTTAAAGGACCGTTTAAAGAGAAATAATTTTGTCGCAAATTGCCAGGTAATGGCTCTGATTTTGCCACGCGGATTCTAATTGTAGCAGAATTGAATCGATATATATATATATATATATATATATATATATATATATATATATATATATATATATATATATATATATATATATATATATATATATATATATATATATATATATATATATATATATACCATTCAAAAGAAGTTAAGGACCATTTTTATTAAGGGTGCAAAGTGAAATGAAAATGAAAAATAAAAACACAGCACTTCAAAATATAACATGACAAAGCTTATCAGTGACAATCAACACTATTTTCATGACGGTTGCATTAACGTGTGTAAAATGACAGCACAGCAATCAATACAACCCTCATTTTCAAAATTAATGAGAATAACACCAAAGGTCAACATTGTCAGTAGCGTGTGTGTCCTCCATTATTGGCGATACTTTCAAGGCACCACTGTCACATGGAAATGATGAGCTTGCGAATGAAGCATTGGGGCACTGCCTGGCACTGATGCTGAAGTACCAGAAGCAGTTCATGCAGAGTTGCAGGAGATGGCTGATGTTGCTTAACTCGTCGCCCAAGCTCGTCCCAAAGATGTTCTATGGGATTCAAATCATGACTGTTTGCAGGCCAATCCATTCTATTGACACCCGCTTCTTGCAGGAAAGCATTTACTGCACGAGAACGGTGTGGTCTTACATTATCATCTTGAAGGACTGCATTGTGCCCAATAACTTGCAGGGCTGGGTGTAAAGTGCTGTGTAAAGTGGTCATTCGGTGTCATATGGTGTTACTGGTGTCACTACTGTATATGTCCATTGTAGTGTACAGAGTTGTTGAGATCAGGCATGCTCCAGTCTACCCAGCTGTAAATGGGTAACTCACCCTAGTCCTGAGTTAGGGAAGGCAAAGGCAGCTGTAAGCAGTAGTTTCCCTCTAAGGCTCCAGGGGAAGCAGGCCCTAACTTGGTCAATTCAACCGACGCAGGATGGTGTAGATATGTAGTAGAAGTGTAGAGTGTGATTAACGCGAATGGTGTACTGTTCGTGTTCTGACCAATCTAATCACTCATACACTTGTGTCTACAAGGCACCAATGCAGACTGCTGGAATCTTTGTTTACACAGTTTATTTAGACGCACACACTGGGACATAACGAGTAAATCATGGGTACAGGTTGACACATCAATTTGCAGGCATACATAGTAGATCCCAAGTCATGACACATTCATAAATAATGGGTAGTACATCAATAGCTTCCAATGTCATGATACATAATGGCCGCATCCCCTATCTGACTAAGCGCGTCAGTGAAGGCGGATCGGTAAGTAACTAAAGTTGCTTTATGTTCACAGTTTATATCATATTATGAAACCATGGAAGGGGTTTCTATCAAAATTGAGATCTCCTTGCCACTGTCCGAATAGTAAGATACATGCCCGTTCTTTAAACAGTGATTCAAAATATGATGACAGGAATGTAACATGGCCGCCTTCCTGAGTTGTCGCTCACTCACTCACAGGAGGGTATATCTAAGCCAAAGTTAATTTGAAATGTATAAGAATAATTTCTTAAAGTTCCTCCAAACAGTTCTACAGTAATCCAGTTACTTCACGTAGACATAACTGCTATATGGAAGCCCGTCATCTTCGTCGATACAAACGTGACCCTAGCGTTGCGAAGCACAAAATTCCAGCTAGGTCTAACCGACATGAGATCATCAAAAATAGGGTCTGGAATTACCTGGAGTCCGAATCATACATGGTACCGTACATTAGGAGAGTCTCTAACACAAGCTCTAGTAGAGACACAATCTCCTACAGAAGAAAAACCACTTCGTAAATCATTTTTACTGAAGAATCTACCAGCCCTGGAAAATGCGTAACCGCCATTGTAAACGGTACCTCGGAACTCATCACGACTTGTCAAGACAACTCATACTTCCGCTAGAGCGGCATAACAAGAATATAGTCCTGCCTACCCATCAAAAATATACAATATAGGACTGATTCTACTTGTACTAATAATATGTAATATATATGAATTCAGGCCATAAACATAATAAGCAAATTAATATATTTTCTGGCCCTAACAAATAAGTACGGACATGGGTGTCATATCCATGCGCCGAATCAATATCAAGAACGATTACTCCTATAATCAAAAGTGTAAAACAATCATGGATTATCTAGCTTTCCCATAGACAGCATTTTCATACACAAATGAATGAATGACTATATTTTTTCCATATTAAATAGCCATATCGATTTTTGTAATATGTGCGTCAAAATATGCACGCAACACTGGGATGGCAAGAGGCTGTAGAATCTCGTCACGGTAGCGGTCACCATTCAAATTCCCAATCACATGATAGAGGGGGGTTCTGTGGAGTAAACTAATGCCTCCCCACATCATCACTGATCCAGCACAATATCGGTTACGTTCGATGACTGCAGCATCACTAAAGCGTTCACCACGACGCCTCCATACTCTGATTCGTCCATCTGTAGGCTCCAAGACAAATCGGGACTCATCCGTGAACATAACGTTAGCCCACTGTGCACGTCGCCACTGCACGTGCTGCATACACCATGCTAAACGAGCTGCTCTGTGGGTAGCAGTCAAGTGTGGTCGAATGGCTGGACGACAAGCACGAAGGTTGGCATCGTGAAGGCGATTCCGAATAGTCTGATCACTGACTACAGTGTTGGTAGCATCTCTGAGGAACTGTCTGATAACATTTGCACTGGCAGTTCTCCGTTGCAGTGCTTGCCTCTGAATTAAGCGATCTTCTCGAGGTGTAGTGACTCTAGGACGACCTGTGCGTTGCCGTTCCTCGACGATTCCACTCTGGGCAAAGCGCTGCTGCAGCCTGACAATAACTGAATGAGATACTGCAAGCCTCTGAGCGACATTTCGGACAGTAAGACCTTCCTGCAACCACGCAATGGCTCTTCCTTTATCCACAACACTCAGCTTTCGTCGTTGAGGCATATTGTTGTGCAATGGTTATGCAGCACTTGTGTTGCTTATATAGACACTTTTGTGAGTACAGCTCAAGACCAACACTATAGTCTCCCACATGCATCACGCATTTTTGGAATAGCAGGTATTTTTTTCATGCTCAAACATCATTAAAAACACCCATATTTTGGCGTCCCAGCAGCGTTTTTTCAGCGTGCTTGCTGAGCTGAACACTAGCCACACGGTATGCTGGTGCTCATGCAGCCCGTGTTGAATGTTTGTCGTTCGAGAAAAATCAATGTCAGATTAATTGCTTGTGAAATATAATTTTTATAATTTTTATAATTTTTGGGTCATTTTCACCTACTGGTCCTTAACTTCTTTTGAAGGGTATATATTAAAACCAGTGAATGTTCCATTTGGATCAACATTCAAAGTAAGCACCATCCACTGTTTATGTTTAATGTGAATGAAAATCTAACAAGATTTAGAGTTTTTTATTTATTTTTTAAAACATTTTTACAATACTGCACCAAGCGAAATTAAATTGTAAAATAATATGGTTTCTACCGCTTTGGTTAAAAAAAGGTATAAGCTTAGATACAAAACTGAAAATCTGTGAATTCTTGCCTCAAAGGATTACACTCTGGAGACATATTTAGAAAATTTGACTAACCACCAATATGCAGCCTAAAGGCTGAATCAAGGGAAATAATCAGAATGATAAAAATATACAGGGTGTCCATAAAGTCTCTTTACAATTTAACAAATTTATTACAAAGGCAATTGATGAGATATCTTAATCAGATTTGTTCTATGTACTCAGTGGTTATCAAAGTTTTTAATCACATACCTTTATCGTATTTCAGGTACCCTGTTGATGAAAGAGGTACTGTTTAATGAAACCCTAAAAAAATGGCTACTCCTCAAGAGAAGGCACAATGCGTATCATGATCCCACACCACACATTCAGCTTTGGTCTATCTCGGTGAAGTTCCCTAGTCACATGGGGGTGTTCTGATCCCCAGATTCTCACATTATGTGTGTTCAGTTTCTCTGAAAAATGAAAGGTTGCCTCGTCACTAAAACAAACTCGGGTGAGGAACGTTTCATCCTCAGAAATTCGTTCCAGCATGTTAACTGCAAACTCTTTTCGTCTTGGTTTATCATTTGGCTCGAGTGCCTGTAAGAGTTGCACTTTGTAAGCGTAGAATCGCAAGTTCTTGTGTAGGACTTTGTGCACTGTTGAACGTAGTAGCTCTAACTGTCTGGCAGCAGTACGGATGGACTTTGTGGGAGAATGATAAAAGGCTTGTCTTACACGCTCGATGTTTTCCTCAGATGTTCTTGGTCGTCCACTCCTCCCTTTATCCAACACTGTCCCTGTCTTCATAAATTTCTTGTGCCATGCACGTATTGACGGACGTGACGGTGGATCTCTTCCATACTTAGTTCTGTAGTTTCGCTGAGTCTGCCTATCCGATTTTGTTTCAATAAACCATGATACACATTGTGCCTTCTCTTGAGGAGTAGCCATTTTTGTAGGGGTTTATTAAACAGTACCTCTTTCATCAACAGGGTACCTGAAATACGATAAAGGTATGTGATTAAAAACTTTGATAACCACTGAGTACATAGAACAAATCTGATTAAGATATCTCATCAATTGCCTTTGTAATAAATTTGTTACATTGTAAAGAGACTTTATGGACACCCTGTATATATTTTTTGCAAATAACTGCGCAAATTGCTATTATTTTACAGCGCAATTAAAAAGCTTTAATTACACTTTAAAGCTATAATTGAAAATTAAAAGAAAAGTTAAGTTGTATGTAGCATTTTGTTTTTTAATGTCAATTTAATATATAATTAATTTTAAAAGGCGGTTTGTAATTGTACACTCGGAATAACAAGATATGATATTCATCATGGATATTATACGATGAAACCGACGGCACGGTCTTTTCTATTTGGACATGCGCCTTAATAAAGCTGGCGCGCCTCGCCAAAACTAAAAACGCAAAAACGAGGCAAAATTTTTTTAATTGAAAAACAAAACTGACTCAGACCTAAACAATGCTCCAGAACGAACGGTATTCTTTATTTAGACTTGTGTCCTAGTATAGCCGACATCCTCTGTGGGTCTATGTTGAATGGGTCGCGTCTCGCCAAAAAGAGAAACTTTTATTTAAAACGTTCAGCTCAACACAATTACTAGGTCTTTTATAATAGAAATATGTATCACAGAAAATAATAATCGTATTTTTTTTTATTTTCTTTTTATTTTGTACAGGTAACAATGTATATATATTTGAAAAGAACGTGCTACGAAAAACAGTAGTAAACCCGTTCAAAAAGGATGAGTTGGACAAAAAGGATTTCTTGGTGCGCCAGATCGGAAAGGGAAAATGTGTTTTATTAATTTACTTCTTGCTAAAACTCTGAAGCAGAATAAAGTTGATTTTGCTGTTCCATCATATGAAATAAGAGTATTGTGTGTGGAATACAGCTAAACACGTTTACTCGGTTAGGTTTTAATTTTATACGCACGTTAATATAACGAACAGAAAATGTGTTTTGAATGAACAAAGCTTGCCATGACAAAATGATGCAAACATTAACAGAACCACTTGCTTGCATTTCCAATAGTTCTACTGTAGCAGACTTACCCAGAAAAATACAGATTGACATTAAAAAAACCTCCAACCAACATTAAACTCATGCAAGTATAAATAGAGCTTCAGAATAACAAAACCATCTGAATAACAACTAAAACATAAATAAATCATCGAGAGGAATATTACAGTGCAGCAAAAGGAATATAAACAATCAAGGAAGATATCATAAAATAATAAGCATCTTGGTTCATTAAACAATGAATGTGGTTGAAGGGTGCGTGCTACAAAAATATGTAGTAAACACGTTTAAAAAACAAAATGGTGGACTATTCTTTCTTGGTGCACCAGATCGAACGAGAAAATATGCCTTATTAATTTGCTTCTTGCACAAACCCGGAAGCAAAATGAAATCACTCTTCCGGTGGAACCATAAGGAATAACAGTATTTGGTGCGGCTTGCATTTGCAATTACTGTAAACAAGGCACGAGGATGGTCACTTAAAGCAGTAGTCGTTGATTTAAACGAAAATTCATTTTCACTCGAATATCAAAATATTATAGTTTGATTTTTACATTTCCTAAGTTTCCTAAACAGTTACTAGGGAAAACCGGGCAATGCCGTGTACTTACAGCTAGTGTGTGTGTGCGTGTGTGTGAGTGTATATATATATATATATATATATATATATATATATATATATATATATATATATATATATATATATATATATATATATACACCGGGGTATTATGAGTATTACACCACGAAAAAGTGAAAAGTCCTGCGAACACCATTATTAGGTGTTCAATTTAGTTCTCTAGTTCTAAGCGCGCATTTCACCGAAAACCTTGGTGGGACATGTGTTAGTGAATGTTACTTTTCTCTTCATAAGAAAAGTCTCAATGCGTTGACTGTGTCACATGAAGAACGTTACCGTTGAAAATATAGCCACTGGTGTGTGGAATCCAACATAAATAGGTAAATTAAATTATATTTGGACACGCGCATGAATATAACTAACGATCCTGATGTCTTGGTTGAACAACGCGTGCCTCACCAAAAAGGAGGCAAAACCCCAAAAGCAAGTAGCATATTTTTATTGTTTGATGAATATTTGTATATCAACGCTGGATAGCTAAAATATATTGGCCATACAAAGACACATAACACCTTGCCGAAGACCAGAATGAATGGAAGAGGTGAAGGAAAACGTACAAGATGAAGGGTCGTACAGTTGTACCGGGCGGGACACCAATTGTCGCCCCGTTACAGTATTAAATGTGTATGATGATGATAGCCTATGGAATATTATCAAGAAGGTCTCCAGAAATTGACTCGTTAAGAAATAAAGAGACTTATTCGAGATAAGGACAAGAAGAGAAGGCGAATGCTCTCCACTAAATAATGTTTTCTATTAAGTCATGAGGCGTTTTCTGCATCACTACGACATTAACGTCTTTCTCTGAAATCTCGATAAAGAAAGAGTCCACAACCTTCAAAGTGACAGACTTTTCCTATATGTAAATACCTGACAGACAGAACGAGTGGTACACGGACTAAGTAATGATTGTTGAGGGTTGTTGCAGGGTTTACGAGCATTTTGGTTTTATCTTGATTGGAATGGTCGCACCATGCAACACCTCCACTAACTAGACTTCAAAGGGAACGCGTAAAACGTTGGATGACGCGTTAGGCATAGAAACAAAGAGAGTCTTAGTGTAGCCTTCGGGCATATGGCCGTGTTTTGAATTTTGTGGTAGAACCACTAGCTTATGTATATAACCGTCGATGTAAATGCTTTTAAAGCTGATATAATAATATGTGTTTAAGGACCGGTGAGTCCATAATTGTGTAAAGCGTTAAGAATAAAACGCAAGAATATGTATACGCGATATTCGAGAATTACGAACGTGAAGTTAATGTATAACGCTACTGAAAGCGATATGGCTGGTGTAGCCTGGCTAGTGATGCCAAATTTAAAATATTATACAGCCAAAGTTCTGACGTGAATGTTAGGCATTGATCCTAAGCAATAATGGAATAATTAGCAGAAATGTATTACTACAACCCACAAAAGCCAGATCCAAACCTCAGAAATGAGGTATCTGAGGAATCTGGTTGAAGTAACAAGATGAGACATGATCCGCAACCAAACGATACGTCAAGGCCTAAAATCCCACCCCCTGCAGACCCAAGTAGAACAGTGCCAACTAAGATGGTTTGGCCATGTCTACAGAATGGAAGAAGATCGGCTACCACGACAAGCATGGGAAACAAAGAGCCAGGGATCCAGACCCCCAGGAAGACCCAGAGTCCGCTGGGATGACAACATTAGACAATTTTTGAAGGACCGACGACTTGAATGGAACCAGGCCATGAGGAAGACAGCCGACAGGATAGTCTGGCGCTCTCTCTTCCAAACCTCTACACCTCACGGTAGAAGGGGAACGACTAAGTAGTAGTAGTATTAATGCTGCTTAAATATGATAATGTGCCAAGTATTTGGTTAAGGATAATGAACAATCATTATGACGGTTAACAAATGGACGCACAATGTCTTGTGCATTATACACTACGAACTGTGATGTATCCAGTTTCTTTCAATGTGGAAAATATGTTAATTGAGTAACTCATGCTGTATATATTGGAGCTATTAAAATATATGTGAAGTCGTCCACGCGAGACTTATCCTGTGAAGAAGTTTATAAAGTTACAGTTCAGACTGTTGTGTTGAATTGACCGTTGACCTTCAACGTGTTGGTCAATGTGTAAAACTCTGTCATATTAACAAGAATTCAAAGTAATACTAGAACACAACAGAACATCAAATACGAAATGAAGTTTATTGACTAAACGTTCACACTCATATGTCTGAAACTCAAAATGACCCCACTGTTGCAGCAGAAGATAATAGTCAGTGAAAGACAGAAGAAGAACATTATATCATATGAAATTAGCCCATAAAAGAAAGTCTGCAACAATGATCAATACGGCTATAGGTTTATTGGTTAAATATTTATACATAAATGGCTAGAAGAACTAGAAAGGATGATTGTGAAAGAGAATTCACACATGAAAATGTAAAACTGTAGTGAATTAAATATGATAATAAAAGTATGTAAATAATACAATGATCATGAGCTATATTAAGTGTTAACACACTATAGTGCGTTTCACAATGTTTGACGCTGTTTAATATTCAATATCTCTGCAACCACTTGATCGTAATTGTTGCAACTTTGCATATGACCTAAAGATCGCTATGTCCCGAGGGGGACATTTCTTTCCTCGTTAACAAACTTATGGTTTTAAATTTTCTTTATTTAAAGTATACAAAATCGACCACCTCCTAGTCCAACCGTGTATTGAAAGGGCTTACCCCTTCATTTTTGTGAGCTATTTAGATTTAACATCTTGAACGCATTTCACGCGATTTTCCCCGTGTTTCAGCTCACCATCGCACTGTTTTGAACATTACATTGATCCTTCCGGTGCGTTCAGTTACAGTGGCGTATCCTGGTAATGCGAGCTAGGCTTGCTGCTGCTTAAAATGAATATGTACGGCTACTATTTAACCCCTTCCCCTCTTTATTTAAAAACAACTATATTCATTTACGTAACGATAGTTATTCGGCTGGAAGAAAAAACTTAACTAAATAATACATATTTTCACTTACAGGTTTCTTTTGAAGATGAGATCTATTCTTCTTTCCTTTTGCAGAAATTTCTCTGTTACAGCATCGTAAAATGTATTCTTCATTCTAACCTTGCTCAAAAGTTCCTTTTCAATGGACCATAGGCTGAGACTGGAGAGTCGATCTTGACCTTGTGAAGATCTGTGGTAACTGTGGATTCGCTTTAAAGCTGAAAACGATCTTTCTACAGAAGCAGTAGTTGCTGGAATTGTCATTATCAATTCTGCCAGTTTGAACACTTCTTTAAAGCCTGAACTGAGATCATTTTCAACTAAGAACTGCAGTAACTCATGAACTGACTTGTTGCAGAACTCATCCAAACAATAAAGTACAAGTTAATTCTTCAATCTTACATAGTCGAACATTTCTCCATAAACGTCTTTTAATTTTTTGATGAGGTCCTCTGGAAAAGTTTTCTTGTACCAAGTGGAAAAGGACAGCGTCTGATAATGACACATGCAGGCAGCAGACTCAATGGGCTAGTGAAAAATGCTGAACTTATTTTCACTTCCAATTATACGGACAACCGGGACTATCATACCGAGATGAACGGTAACATATTCAGAGAGTGGATTGAAAATACTCTTCTTCCGTCCCTAGACAGACCATCCTGTCTGATAATGGACAACGCATCATACCACAACGCTGTGGCAGAAGAAGACAAAATCCCAACATCTTCGAATACAAAAGATGCTATAAAGCTTAGGCTCAGAAAAGAAGACATTCCATTTAACGAGGGGTTTCTGAAACCTGAATTACTGTCCCTTGTTAAGAAATCACAAAAGACCAAGATATTCCGTATAGACAAGTTGATTCAACAGCATGGTTATATGTGTTTGAGACTGCCACCTTATCATTCACATTTAAACCCAATTGAACTCGTTTGGGCAAAAGTTAAAAGGACAGGTGGCAGCTGAAAATAAAACTTTCAAACTATGCAATATGAAAGAACTAACATATGCCGCCCTCATGCAGATAGACAAAGAATATTGGTGTAAATGTGAAGACCATGTCTTAAAAGAGGAAAATGACTATTGAAAAAAAGATGGACTATCGTTCGTTCAGCCGAGAGTAGTCATCAATATGTTAGACTCGTCTGACTCAGAATAAGTGTGTAAATAACTTATATGTTGTATATGTTTTCTCCTCCATCTATGTGTATATATAAACCAATTCATTTCCTTTTTATCTCCGCGATTTCACTACTATCTTTAACATACACAGTACTTTCACCTCTTCATGAATCCATTCACGTTTTAGTATAAAAAGTAACATTTACAACGAATAGGCGTTATTATTCTCTCAAATATTTCTAAGAAATAAAAAAGGACCTCACGTAGTAATCAGTTAACAAACCCCTCTAACATTCGAATTGTATAGACGCCTATGCCGAAAATATGCAACTTCCTTCAATTACGGTAAATTATTTTCTTCCAGGACAAAATAATTACTTTTTAAAAAATAACAAAGGAATTAGCCGTTGCAAGACAAGAACACTACCTGCAACATTGAATTTTATAAAAACTTTGGGACATTGAAAATATAAGACCGCATGCAAAAAAATCATGTTTATCAGTGCAATAAATAGGGAGATATTTGAAGTCAATCGTCGACCGATCTTTTTGAAACGCACTGTAATGACAAATCTACATTGTAATCCTTCAAAATTTCCTCGAAAGTATGATCAGTCGAAGGTATATAAAAACTGTATGATGTAGAAGACTTTTGTACAGGAGTATCTCAAAAAACGAGGTCTTAATGATTTTAATATCGCGTATGAAGTAGTGAGAAACTTGTTAGAAGTAATGACCATCAACGCTTGGAAATATCTCTAGTGTAGACAAACTTGACATTTGTCTCAGTAAACTGACTGCTTTCTGATTTTGAAGAAAGCACTGGCTTGACTAGAACTCTTCACAAAATGATCTTGTGGTAGCATTAGGCTTCAGACAATGAGCTTGATTGAATGAATTTACATCGTGCAGTCTACGTTATGAGTAGATGAATTCCCTTCATGCACTTACGCGTTGAGTAACTGAACTTGCTTCAGGCTATACACTTTTGAGTGACTTGAACTTGATATATAGAAAAATCAACTTGTGAGTACTTCATCTTGATATCTCGGCGAATCAACATGTGATTGTTTGAACTCGATAAACAGATTAATATAATACTGTCACAACGACGTATACAAACGCGAGACTTAAGAAGTTATGATGTCCTATCTTGCGAATTCTGTTATCCGGACGTTGACTTTTCTAGCTTCTTTCCGATTAGACGCCGATTAGAAGCAAAACACAGATTTCTGTAGGACGGATAACATAAAGTGGCTCATAGGTGTCGCACATAATATCAATAGTTGACTTTCTTTTTATCTAGTCCTCACTATCGCTTCTTTATAACTGATCAGTGTTTTTAATTCTCATACTTGATGGTCTGCATGAGACGCACGTGATAGTGTTAAATATAGAGAGCATTAAAGTGTGTGCCCATCTCAGTCTGTAGTGATGATCTAATAATCTAGATGAAGGTGAAGTATATAACTATAAATTACTTCTTTACATTATAAGTCATAAATGAATACTCTTTTATTAACAAATAGAAGTAATTAAAAAAAAAGATTCCTTCGCACATTTAGCTATAGTCCGTTCGGAAATTCGTGCCCACACATTGAACGCAGGGCCGGATAAAGCTAGTGCGGGGCCTGTAGCATATGTTAAAAAAGGGGCCCTATATTTTAAAAAAAAACAATAAAACAACACAAACATATTTGAACACATACATTTTTAATTTGCATAGTAATTATCATTATCAATTAATTCGTGCTTGTAATCCTATAAACTTGCCACTCATGTTGCTGGCGTTGTCATAACTTTGACCACGGCAGTCTTTAATATCAATGTCATTTGCCTTTAAAAAATTAAGTAGACTTTTAGTAAGCTGTTCAGCACTATGACCTTCCATATCCAAAAACGTCACAAATCTTTCAACTGGTCCAGATGGCAAAACATAGCGCAGAGTCAAAGTCAGCTGGTCCATATTAGATATATCTGGAGTAGAATCCAATGAAACGGAATAATACTTGTATTTCTTCACTTCACAGAGAATGTGATCCAGTATGCTGGATCCAATCAGATTGATGAATTCCTCACACGTTGTTTTAGATAGATATGATGCATGTCCAAATCCTTTGTTTGCATGAGTACTTATATGCTCTGCCAGAAAAGGGTCAAACTTGGCCAGTAATTCTAACAACCCTAAGTAATTCCCGTTATAAGGGTACCCAACAATTTCATCACTGCCACGAAATGAAAGGCCTCGTTCTGCTAAAAACTTCACAACTTCAATTATTCGCTCTAGAAGTTTGTGCCAATACTTTTCTTGAATGTCCATTTGTTTCACAAGATGGGAATCGACACGTTCACCTTTGTTTTTACGCATCAACAGTGAAATTAAAGCTTGTCTATGTGAGGAGCTTTCTTCATGTCGACACAATAGATTGCTTGCATTTTTCCAGTCATTAAATCCTTCCACAGTAAACTTTGATGAACATTCTGAACTCATAAGCTTGCATGGGAAACAGAATAGGCGCCCTTTACTTTCTGAATAGCATAACCATTTTCTTGCATGTTGCTTGTTTGTAAGTTTATGAATATGTGTAAAATAAGACTTCTGACAGTATCGAGTTTTCTTTTCAGTGTCATACAATCGCACGGATGAAGAGAAGGCACTATCAACATGTTGACATTTTTCACTTCCCTTGGATATGCAATATTCACGCTCACAGTCATCTATATTGTTCGGCCAGTCACCAATATCATTAGAGTACTTCTTCGTTTCACTTATTCTTTCACATTCAGACTCAGCGTATACTGGGTTTTGCTGTATGTTTTCTGCTGCACAGCCTGCACTAGTACTAGTTGTTCCTGTACTTCCAGCTTCAGCGGTTAGAGTACCACCACCATGAACAACAAAATATTCTGTCAGCTTACGTGTTTTTTATATCACAAGTTGATCTCTTCTTTCTTTTTCTTCCTTCGCTTTACGTTTTTCACTTCTGGAAGCATAATTACGTCCAATATCTCTGTGTCTACTGCTCATTTTTTGAGTTTTTTAACCTTACAAATAAAGAAATTTTAATCAAGATGGAAAGAGAGTGCGAGCACGCCGTATACCTCAATTAAAACAGGAAGTTTCCGTTTCCTAAATTTTAGTTATTATTGTTGATGCAAATTCATTTCACAAAGAACGAAAGAAAATTAGAGGGGCAGTCACCTAGAGCAAAAAAAAGTGGCTTCCGTCCAAACGTGACCAAATTTTCAACGCCACTTAAATGGCTTCCGTCCGCAAACAGTTAAGATTAAAATAATGAAGAGTCACACTAAGTCACCCTCTTATGCTCTTTCTCTCACAATTTCGTGACACCAAATGAAAAGGCGCTAAAGATGGCATAAATCACAAGATCATTGGTTTAACGCTCTTATTTTTTTTCTTCTCACTACCCAGCGGCACTCGAGCTTTCCAGCTCTTTTGGCCCAATGACATGTCATTGCGAGGCTGGGAGGTGGGGGGTGGGGGTGGGGGGTGTATGTGGACTTTCCTTCCAACCCGGTCAGCTTCGCTCCTTCCCATCAACGCTCGTATTAGAAGATGACCAAAACATTATGTACATATTTATTGGCGCGGGGCCCCTAAGAGCGCGGGGCCCGTAGCATATGCTACTAGTGCTACTACGTTAATCCGGCTCTGATTGAACGTTGTAACTTTGCAACCCCTTGACGGATGTTATTGAAATTTGCTACGTGCCCTACTGATATCAATGCAGTTATTAATATATTTTTTGCCCTTACAAAACTCATGTCATGTTCGAATTTTCTTCTTTAAGTTATATAAAAAACTCTTACCGTTGTCTGGGTTAATTTTTATTAGTTCTACAGGAAAGTTACAAGATCCGTTCAAAAATTGCGCACTTAATTTTTGTTACAGCACAGCACAAGCGATGAAATGTGCTAGTCAATATTTTTTTTGTTTGAATTAGTGTAGTGACTACATGTCCGCACGTGTGCGCACCTATTGTACACAGTCGCGAGTAATTATTTCAGCGGCGTATTCTAATTGCAATGAGAATAAATGCAGGTAATGATAACAAGGTTGAACTTGAAGAAACACCAATACAAGATGTAGAATCATACATATTGTTGCAAGTGGAACTTATGGAAGGGGAAGTAATCTTTAGAATGTTTTGAACAAATTAAATTTCGAGTTGCAACGCTTGATGAAGCGGATACTTGTTTGACTTTAGGATAGAATTATCTTTTCCTATTTTTCGGGTGACAGAGTACAGATAAGCGTGTGAACGCTGTTTAGTGTATTTATTCTGTACTGTTTTGAGTCATGTGAATAACTCGCAGCTAGTCTGCATGTGTTATCGAGAGCGGTGTTCAAGACAACCGAATCTCGTGACGGGTTTTTTGGCGGGACTAGTGTGTGATTTAGGGAGTGGTTTTTTGGGCGTGGACCGTGTAGGTCCAGTCCCAGAGTTTTTTGGATAATGTATGCCTACGTAGGATTTGAGAAAATGTCGACTTATATATTTCGCTGTGTGTACAGCCTATGTGATACACTGCAGTGAAGATTTGTTTAGGCCATATGAACCTTATTATAGCTGCCGTGTGATGCAGGCTTTGCTATGTATTGAAGTACTTTTGTAGGCCATATTGTGAAGATTAATGAAGCTGCCGGGTGATGCAGGCTTCGCTTTGTATTAAGGTACTTTTGTAGGCCATATTTTGAAGATTATTGAAGCTGCCGTGTGATGCAGGCTTTGCTATGTATTGAAGTACTTTTGTAGGCCATATTTTGAAGATTATTGAAGCTGCCGTGTGATGCAGGCTTTGCTATGTATTGAAGTACTTTTGTAGGCCATATTGTGAAGATTAATGAAGCTGCCGGGTGATGCAGGCTTCGCTTTGTATTAAGGTACTTTTGTAGGCCATATTGTGAAGATTAATGAAGCTGCCGGGTGATGCAGGCTTCGCTGTGTATTAAGGTACTTTTGTAGGCCATATTGTGAAGATTAATGAAGCTGCCGGGTGATGCAGGCTTCGCTGTGTATTAAGGTACTTTTGTAGGCCATATTGTGAAGATTAATGAAGCTGCCGGGTGATGCAGGCTTCGCTGTGTATTAAGGTACTTTTGTAGGCCATATTGTGAAGATTAATGAAGCTGCCGGATGATGCAGGCTTTAGTGCGTGTTGAAGTACTGTTTAGGCCAGGATGGGGACAGGCCGTATTATATATATTCAATGCAGTATTATATTATATGATTCGTGTTTTGCTGTCGAATGTGTGTCATTTATGTCATGGTGTCTGTGTTGTAACGGAATAAACAGTATCGAACTGTTCTAGACGTTTGCAACCCTTTTTGACTCCTGCATGTACTCTTATGTACGTACCGTGGTGTGCGAACATATCAACACACACCCAGGTCAACATTCCAGACACAGTGACAGGACAGCAGCACACATATATTGAATTAGCCTGTGTGGCGATGATATAGACCGAACCAGTACACTCGTAACAGTGGGTGTAAACAGACTATAACATTTAGAAATAGCGGCGGTATCAGATTATTTAACATGGAGAAATAACCCCGGTATCACATATATCTTGGCAGTAATATAGACAAAGTTGGAGGGACAGACAGCGATATCAAAATAAGAAGACAAAAGGCAAGAGGAGCTTTCATTGCATTGGGAAATATATGGAGATCAAGAGAAATCGGATACAACACGAAATAACAATCTTCAACTCAAATGTGAAGTCAATCCTATTGTATGGCTCTGAGACATGGAGAACAACAAAGACAACAACCAAAAAGCTACAGACTTTCATAAATGGGTGCTTGCGTAGAATAGAGGGATTAAAATGGTATGACAAGGTTACCAACGTAGAACTGATGACAAGAACTAGACAAGTGCCAGGGGAACTAGAGATGAGAAGAAGACGATGGCGATGGAAAGGACACACACTGAGGAAACCTGTTGATAGCATTACAAGGCAGTCCTTGTTCTTGACCCCCCAGGGCAAGAGAGGCAGAGGTAGACCAAGAAGCACATGGAGAAGAGAGCTGGAAACAGAGGTGAAAATGATGAGAACGTGGAAAGAACTTGAGATGATGGCACGTGACAGGACTTGACATGTGTTTGTTGAAGGCCTATGCTCCTTTGGGAGTGGAGGGTTATGATGATGATAATTGCAATGAGTAGGCTGCAATGAAACAAATCATCCAAGAGCAGGGTCATGTTTCTCTTCGACTCCCACCTTACCATTCTCACCTTAACCCAATAGAGCTGGTTTGGGCTAGAGTTAAAGGGCAAGTGGCCGCCCAGAACACCACTTTTAAAATGTGCGATGTTAAAGACATGACTCGTGAGGCCCTTTCACGAATAGACACAGAGCACTGGGCTAAATGTGAAGAACACGTGCTACAGGAAGAAGAAGATTACTGGCAGCGAGATGGCTTGCAGTTTATCCAAGCAATAACTGTTGTGAATGAGGCACGTCGATAGCATTCCTTCGTTTGTGATAAACTAATTTCATATGCCAATCTATACTGTTCAAAAAAAGAAACGCATAGCTATCCGAGGGCACGTTTTTATGAGTTTGTAAGTAAAATTTGGTGCTAGGGTATATAAAAACCAGCCTCAAATGTTCTTTACAGTGTCAAATGCACGTGTTGACCTGAATTGCGTTCGTTTTTGTAATCGTCACAACGCAGTGGTCAATAGTGTTTATGACGCAATTTTTGACCACAGCTCATGTTGCGCGCACGTGAAAGCAACAAAATTTGGGGTGAACACTATTCACTTACTACGCAACTGAAACCCTATAAAAGGATAACGCTACACAAAAAAAATTCAGTTCATTTTCAAGCAGACATTTATGGCGTCTCTATCGATAAATTTAAGGAACATTGCTATTGGCCGACTGCATGCAGGCGAAAGTCAAAGTCAGGTTGCCAGGCATCTAAACGTGCATCAGAGTACCATCAGTCGACTTTGGCACCGGTTCAAAGCCACTGGCTCAGTTGAAGACCGGCATAGCAGTGGACGACCCAGAGTAGCAACAGCAGCGGAGGATCGCTTTATTCGGCTTCGTCACCTCAGAGACAGGTTTACAACAGCTTCCTCAACTGCCCAGTCATTGCCTGCAGGACGTCATGTGTCTGATCAAACTGTCCGGAATAGACTGCATGACGCTGGACTTTGGGCACAACGACCTCACCGAGGACCTGTCCTTACGCGCCGCCATAGCCAAAATCGACTTCTTTGGGCCAACCAGTATCGTCCCTGGGCATCAATGGAGACGTGTCTGGTTTAGTGACGAATCTTTCTTTTTGTTGCAGCGTCATGATAGACGGCGTAGGGTCTACCGTAGGCGAAATGAACGTTTTGCACAAAATTGCGTTGATGAAGCTCCGCCGCACGGTGGTGGAGGTGCAATGGTGTGGGGAATGATCAGTTACAACGGAAGGAGTCAATTGGTGCACATTGAAGGAGGCTTGAATGCGCAACGATACGTCAATGAAATTCTTCGACCCCATTTCCTTCTACTTTTGGCTGCCCAAAGGTCTGTGTTTCAACAGGACAACGCCAGACCCCATTGTGCACGGTTGACCACGCAGTTCCTGACTGCCAACAACATTTTCACCCTTCCCTGGCCATCCTTGTCTCCAGACATGAGTCCGATTGAGCACCTGTGGGATGAGCTGCATAGACGTGTTTGTCTCCGAGACGTTGCTCCAGCCAATCGTCGTGATCTGTTTCAGGCACTCTAGGAAGAGTGGGCAGCCATCCCACAGGCCCACATCAGACGTCTGATCGCATCCATGCCCAGGAGATGCCAGTCGCTGATCGATGCAAGAGAAGCTACACACCATAATAACGGGAAAGCCCGTACGCTAAAAAACTCTCGTTACCCAGATGCAAAACAACTGTCAATTGATTGGTTGAACCCTAAGGTATTCTTGTGTGCAATTTGAACAATTATTTCATTAAATTAAAAAAGTTATTGAATGTCAAAATTATGGCTAATTGTGTGCCTTCAGTAGCTATGCGTTTCTTTTTTTGAACAGTATATAATAACACATAAACAGTTACGATTTGTCATAGTTTCCCGATGATTTACTGCTATCATGGTTCATTATCAGAACATCATTAATCTTATCAAAATCACGTGAACAACCAGTCACACATTTAGGACACGCCTTTGAACCGTCTTGTCGCACAAATGTTGTGATTTACTGTAAGAATTAATGTTACGGGCAGATTTAGGCAAATGTTCCAAGAAGATCAAAGAAAATCGCCGTTTTGCAAATTTCGCGACAGCTGTGGATGTAATGATCGCAAAATCTTAACTGCATGGAAAATCTAACACTGCATGCAAAAATTCATGTCCATACAACAAACAGTTTTGGAGAAAATTGACGCTTTCTGTGGGCACGAATTTCCGAACGGACTATATGAGGCTAAGTGCAAAAAGCAATGTTAAAAAATGAAAAGAAAAATTATTAAAAACTTTACTAAATTATACGCATATTTACGAATTCCCAAAGGAGACATTTAGATTTTAAATTCCACTGTATTGAAATTACAATCCACACTGGAATTATGGAACAGGCAATTATGAAGCAGGCTTGGCTCTGGAAACTTCCACTTTGCGCCTCGAATGTGTAAGAACATCTTGAATTATTTAGCGTTTCCCGCTATATTTTCTGACGACCCCTGTCAATCTTTGACAAGTGAGTGGGCTATCGTGACAAACACTTCGGCTGTATGCGTAATGCCAGGTAATAAAAAACCGTGGCTTGTGACTGGTCCCCTGATTGATAAATTGGCTATCCTTGTGACAGAGTTATCTTTCTTTGCAACCCGCTGTGTTTCGCCTTTCTAGATTTCATGGCGCTCAGTCTATTGTTTTATTGTTGTTTGCCCCACTGGTGGTTTCTTTTAATGCTACTACTTATTTACTTAATCGTTCCTCTTCTACCTTGGACTGTAAAGGTTTGCCAGAGAGAGCACCATACTATCCTATCGGCTGTCTTCCTCCTGGACTGAGTTTCAATCTAGTCCTCGGTCCTTGAAAAAAACTGTCTAGTCTAATGTAGCCCTCCCAGCCGACTCTGGGTCGCTCTTGAGGCCTGGATCTCTGGCTCTTACTTTCCCATACTCGTTTCCTGTAATCCCTTCCATTATTGTCTCGCCACCCAAACAATCTAAGCTTCTTAGCGCCCTCACAGGTAGACAATCCTTATGAACCAGGTTGGTTCGTCACGAAAGTCCTTGTTATCAATCGCTATCGCAGACATGCTATTATGTCAGATGTGTTGACGCCGGTGTGTTTAAACAGGGGATTTATGGTATCAAACGAATTTTGGTATTGCCAAGGTGGCACTTCTCCATGATGGACAATAGTGTCAAACGAACCAGGTGTGCACCAAGAAGGGAAATATTAAAGTTACACTTAAGTCTTCTTTGATCCTTAACAGCTGAGTGTCAAAGCAGACAGTGTCCATCACGCCTAGCGGTGTCTTGTAGTGCAGCAACAAACTGCTTCCACTTTGTTCTGTCGGCGACCATCATTCGTTCAGTACCCCACCTCTGGTATATTCTTTGCATCTCGACCTCCACGTTCTCCGCCAAGTCGTTTTTGGTATGCCTCTCTTTCGCTTTCCTTCGGGGGTCCAAAACATAGCTGTTCTTGTGATCGCATCAGGGTCTCTTCCGAGGACGCATCCAACCCAACTCCAGCGTCTGTGTAACATATTATGATAATAGCTTTTATATATCTATTTCATTATCTACATTTTTCTTTCACTTGGCTTTCACCTACGCACGTTTTGTTCACATAAAACCCTCCCACACTCAGAGATCTGTCTCTTTTCTTAATTTAGCACGCCTATTATTTTCTGTTCTCTATGTCCTTAGGAATGTTTACCAACAGACCTATTTAGCTAACGTTGAGCCGGTTACCTGTAATTATAACGCCAGCGTTGGGAAATCGTTGTAAGAGGATCAGACAGGTAGACGGAACGCGTAGAGAGGGGACGGAGTGGTGGTTTTGGACAGAACAAAGGGGCGACTATTTCAGTAAATCATACTTTTGGCTCAGGGGAAGATAAGCTAATGTAGTTGAAACGTATTTTCGGTAGACAGTGATCTGGGGAAATAATTTGAGTAAAAGGAGTAGATAATTTGGAACCAAGGGCAGATAATCATAGTTACTCCCCCTGAATCCGTTCGTTTGGAAGGTAAATTGAACACGGTGAGAATCGCCAGATCAAAGGACGGGCTTCGCTCGATTGCCAGAGTCTGCAAGCGGTAAAAGCGTGAATTTTTCCTCTGATTCGCAGATCGACCGAAGAAAAGCCCGAAATCTGTGCGAAGGCGTTAAAAGTAACAAGTCTGAGCGAAGTTCTGCAAATTGAATATATATTCTCCAGCTTTTAAAATCCATTAGTCAGTACCCACAGAAGTCCTAGAGACTACTAGCTGCGATTTTTAGATTCAATATACCATTTGGAATTACTTAGTTTTTCGTTGGAGTAGTCCTAATTCTGTGTTTGCGGTAATTATTATTTCACTAAGAGATTTTCTGTGTAGAGTGATTTAATTGTTAAGTCCGTATTTTATTTCAATAAGATCTTTCTGTGTAGAGTGATTTAATGGCTAAGTCCATCATTTTATTTCACTAGGATTTTTTTCTTTTGGGCTTATTGACTAGAGAACTAAATATAATCTATAGCTAAACTGTTCCGGCGTAGCGTTAATCTTACTAACCGATTTAACCAGTAAACGATATTTAATCGACTAGTAAACGCACTATTCATTATGAGTACTGACGAAATATACATTTATTTCTAATTCATGATGATTAAAATTATAAATGACTAGCGCTTATTTCACGGAGACTTTTATTAAACGATTCAATATGAGATACACGTGTAGTTCTATTTAAAGTGTTAAATAACTGAGTGTATGAATATATTATATTTTACGCGGGTTAAGGATAGGATTGACTCTTTGGGGGTTAATAACTTTCTTCTAACAGGACCTTGTCTCAACAGAGGGAGGGAGGATTCCACCTATGAGTCTATTTCTTTATTAATTCATTAACCTATGTTTATTTGTATTTAAATGATATTCAAAATATTGCTGTTGTAGAGTTTCTTTATAGTAAATAAAATTAACATAAAAACTTTATTTACATGTGTTGGTCAGCTCGTCCCAACATATCCCTATTCCATTGATATAGTTTTCACGATTGTGCGTCTAACTGTCGTCCCATATGTGTGTGTGTGTATGTGAGTGGTTGATATATATAAAGTAATATATATTTAGGTGTACTGTCTGACCAAGTTCTGTTGTAGAGATAGCCTGAACTAGAGGATGTTCTCGAGTCCAGGGACCGACTCCACCTATTTTTTTTCACCATTTCACTCGTGAAAATCTATTTCTTATCTTATCTCTCACTGAGTCACCACCTATTCTAGTTCTATTCAGAAGGGACCAAACTATGTCTTAATTCCCCTATCAAAAATCTACGACAGTCTGCCAGCTATGATTGTGTGCATGTCTTCTTGGTTACTCCGAGTAATTAGTTCTTGGGTAGTGATGGTATTCGGCCAAAAGATTCGGAGAATTTTTCTTAGGCAGATTTACACTTAAGTGCAAGATATGACATACTAAAGTTACTCCTAAAAAGGCATGATTAGGGAAGATTACTTTGAATAATGATGAGCAAAGACGGGGATATAAAAAATGAAAACGGTGGTGAAAAAGGTAAATGACGACGCTGAATAGGACCAGTTCAGCACAGGGAGACAGTGCTATTTGAGGCAAGATAACATCACAAGATGGACAGAAAAGAGTGTGTCAGAGTGCTCTATCAAGACAAAAAACGTTGGAGATCGCCTGTAGCCAATCTTTGATGTGGAGATGGCAGCTGATGATGATATTTTGCATTAATAAAAAATATTACTTTTTGACGAAATAAATAAAGTCTTAGAAATATGCATAAACTGAGAAATCAGACTCGAAAAAATCCCCCAAAGAAATAGAAATTGATGCCGGAAAAAATGAGGAAAAATTGGAAGCAAAACAAATTAAAATTAATAAAGATTTTGGATATACTAAATGAAGTATTCCTCTGTCTATACTGTCAAATGACTTTTCATAGTCCACGAATCCGATGTAAAGCGGGGAATTCCATTCCAGACTTTGTTCAACTATTAGGAAAACATGGAAAGAACTTGAGCGGATGGCACGGGACAGGAAGACTTGGCATGTGTTTGTTGAAGGCATATTGTTACCAACAGATTACTGGTGGCAATGAATATATATATATATATATATATATATATATATATATATATATATATATATATATATATATATATATATATATATATATATATATATATATATATATATAGGAAGATATTTATTTGTTTGTATACTTGTTATGTTTGGAAATATTTGGTAATAATATTTTGGGTCTAGATTAGAACTCTAGTCAAAGGGCGAATACTCATTTTTTGCTTCGAGTGAAGGTAAATATGTAGTCGCCCACTTGAATATAGTCAACAGGATTTTTCTGCGCATGCGTCGATTTAGGGTGTCGACGAAGAAGGCTGTCATGTCATGGCTGTTTTTTTTGGGCCGGTCGTTTAGAAACGTTGTAGAATGATCTCTGTGAATGATTCTAGGAAGGAGATGGTGTCTCTGCATGATTGTATGATCAGAGATTCTCCTAATGTTCTTTGTTAACGCCAAGGAATGACGTGCGTTATTCGTTATAGTGTTTATTCCTAAATCAAGGTAAAACCAGACCCTTTTGCTGAACTTTGTGGCTAGGCCTAGATGGCAGATGTATTATCGCACATTAGAATTGTTTGAATGCAGATGAAGATGACGTGTAATCCAGCAGCACTGGATTACTTGATGAAGCAGCCTTGTTGATAACAGAATGTATGGAAGCCCTATGAGAACATTTATGCTCGAATTATGAATTAATTCTGATTATTATTTATCATCCTGGGTAAGTTTTGATAAACTTACGGCTTGTGAAACGTAGCCAAAAGAAGGTTCTGACAGTGAACCATTGTGATGATGTATTTACCTTTACTGACGCGATTAGTCAGGCATTGTGATTATGTATTTACCTTTACTGACGCGATTAGTCAGTGGAAGCATGTGGCGATAGACCACCAGAACATTGAGTGCTTGCCTACTATCGCCCCATTGTATTTATATGCTACATGAATATACAGCTGATGTTGCCACCCATTTGTCAAATATATGATGATATTTTGCCAACTTGTACTGTGACTGTAATCGTGATGTCCGAGTGTGCGTCCTTATTAAACCATAGAAACATCCACAGTCGTCTATGTCATTGACTTCCAGCTGAGTGAGTGTGTGTCAAGTCCATTTGTCAACTCTACAGAACATTCCATCATTCGCGTACCTTGCACTCTCACTCCATGTTTACACAACCCTGCGTCGGTCGAGTTGACCTTTATTTTCCATCACACGCCCAGTCTTCACCTACTTACAACACCCATCATTAACACCACTGATTATTGGTTTGCGGTACACTAACGAAATTTGGGATTGTTACACATATGCTCCTCGGGGAGCTAAAGGGTATTGATTGAAATGCAATATTGTCTCGTGTAGTTCCCGTGCGTCTCTCACAGGAGAAGACAGTATAGGACTATTGTACCTCATGCATGTCGTTCAAAGCGACTAATATTTGGCTGTGCATGAACCTGATGACTTCTTCATGTAAAACGAATTGCCACAGAAAAACAAACGCCACAAGACCATGCGACTACTTATTGCATGCTGCCTTCAAGGTAGCACATAGCCAATGCAATGGAAACTTTTAAAACAACATTTTCAGAAGGTACATAAAATTTGTCTGCACTTAACACACTGTAATGAAGCTGTTACTAAAGTCTTCGCACCAGGTCGTCGAGGGTTCGGCTTGTGTTTTGTGTTGTCATACAATCGTACAAATAGAAACACCACGTGTTGTTTGACAGTGGTATAGATTAAACAGTTTCTTTTAAAATCTACTATTGACCCAGTCAAATTGATAGCAAAGCTATGGCCTTTCAAGTTTAAAGTTCGCATCAAATGATACATTTTCTGGCACACGACCAAAGTACATTTCTTTTATTTATTTGAAATGTAGTGCATACTTTCAGCTGGGGGCAGTGTTGAAAGAAATCTTCCTTCATCAATTTAATTGCAGACGATAGTTCATAAGACTCCAAAATATCTCAATCATTGAGGGCTGGCTTTTGTGCACAGGAAGGGATGACGTCTTTGACTATTAGATCTTTGATATGATTCTCCTGTTCTGACTGGCACACACAAAAACGGTAGATAATTATTGTGAACTGTAAAAGCCTTTCTAATACTTTGCTGATGATCCGAAAAATCACCAAAGGTAGAAATCGTGGCAATGTTAGATTTCAGACAGTGTTCAGAAAAAAGTGATTCGACGAACGGAGTCACGTGAGATTGGGATAAAGATATAGGACCATTAGATCAAAGTATTAACTATAAAGTAGAACTTATCATGTGAGATTTGAATCAATCAGTCAATAAAGGTAGAACTTATCATGTGAGATTTGAATAGATCAGTCAATAAAAGTACAACTTATCATGTGAGATTTGAATAAATCAGTCAATAAAAGTAGAACTTATCATGTGAGATTTGAATCAATCAGTGACTACCCTTTAGCTTCCCAAGGAGTATAGGACTTTACGAAACACTACCAAGCTCTCCTGTTGCATGCCATCAGCTCAAGCTCTTTAGTTATCTTCTTTATCATTTTAATTTCTGTCTTCAACTCTCTTCCCAACGAGTTCTTCCGTCTGTCACTACTCCTCGTGTCCTGGGGATTCCAGAACATGGACTACCTGGTAATACTATCAACAGGTTTTCTCACTACTTATCTGGTTATTGTCAACCTTTCCAAGTTTATGACCTTGTCATGCCATTTCAATTTCCGTGACCTACGCAGTCATCTATCTGTGAGATTTAAAGCTGATAAAAATTGCCTCTGGCACTCCTTACAGAAAGCATTGAGCGTAGAGAAACTCCAGGCATTACCAAGTAGTTTTATAGGCGGGTGCGATGGGGCGGTCGGCCCCGGGTAACAGCCAAGAGAGAGGGGGTGCCATAAAGACATAACTTTAATATTTAAAAATCTACTTCCAAGCAAGTACAATAATGTATTTTTCTCTGTGTCTATTTATGGATAAAGGAGAGGTTGCCAAAGGTAGGAACCGCCCCGGGTGCCTGTCTTATCGTGTACAACTACAACAGTAGGTGTCTGTCGGGATGGCCTATGGAATTTTGTCAAGAAGGTCTCCAGAAATTGGCTCGTTAAGAAAGAAATAGACCTATTCCAGATAAGTTCAAGAGAAGGTGAATGCTCTCTATTAGATAGTGTATTCTAATAAAGTATGGACAGTTTTCTATATTCCTACGACCTTAGCTTCTGCACTCAAATCTCAAAAAAAAGAGCCTCCAACCTCCTCTAAATGAACGATTTTACCTATATGTAAATACTTAACACAGACAGCACGAGTGATATATTAAGGAACTAGGTAATGATTAAAGCGGCTAAATGGTTTATGTGTTAAATATATACACATATAGGGTTAGTAATAAGTGAAAAGGGTGATGATAATTCACACACAGATATAATGTAAAAATGTAGTTAATAAAATATGGGAGTGAACCTAAATAAATGGTGAAATGATGATATGATATATTAAGTGTTTCATACTATGTCCAATGTACACTGACTATGTGTCTCTAACTTTCCTCCACGGTATAATTAAACACAGGTATGCATAGACCGCCCAATGTAGGTGTATGGTATGTCGTGTGGGTTATCTCCAAGATGAGTAAGTATATCTGAAACTCTTGTATGGGACATAGTGAGAAGTTGTATGATGTCATTTCTCTCAACGCTTGGAAATTTCTCTAGTTTCGAAAACCCGTTGACAGCTGTCTCGGGGAAATGTCTTCAGTCTGATTTTGGAAAAACACTGCCTGACTGAATCTCTTCGCGAAATGAGGTTCTGGTATCAAGTGGGTTTCGTACAATGAAGCTTGTTTCATTTAATTTCGTGGTGCAATACTCGATGAAAGTAAATGAATTCACTTCGTGATTTGAACTTGATATCTTGGCGAATCAGCATGTGACTAAGTGATCTTGGTATATAGACTCATCATTGTGAGAATGTACTCTTGATTCAGGAAACACGCATATAGGTGAGTTAAACTTGATATATTTATATGCGAATCAGCTTGTGAATATGTAATCTTGATTTATAAAATACGCCTTTGAGTGAGTTGAATATGATGTATGAATATGCGAATTAACTTGTAAATATGTAATCTTGATTCATAAAATACGCTTTTGAGTGTTGAACCTGATATATATGTGGTGGGTTTTGATGTTATGAATTGTTGTTATGTATTATTATTGTATTAAATTAGATCAGCTATGAAGGTCCCTGAATTTAACAAATAGTATTTTAAACTTTCCAGAGTACCTTTCCGCTACCACCCTTTTGATCTCATTCAAAATTTATTTATATTATTATTAAAATGACTTCGTGTAGTGTCTAGGGTTATGAAGGTAGGGTGTAATGTGCAATAACCAACAAACATACAAACAAATAGTTTATTATCCACAACCACCAACAGTACTACAACAATAACATACCAACGACACTTTAAAAGGCTATCTTAATTAAGACAGTGGTTGAAATTTGTGTAAATACAATTTTTTACAATAATTTATTATCCTGATTCTAATTTATTTTGAACCAGGACTGACAATCAAAAGTGAAATCAAAAGAATCATTTACAACATTCCAATAACACAGTAGATCTTCTGTCCATACATACAATATTATTCTAATATAAGTGTGTAGTTGTATTCTTCTACTCTGAGGTAATACTGGTATTAAACCATAGGTTGTTGGTTATAATCACTCCCTTTAAGTTATGTCTGTTTTCGTTTGTCACTTGTGGAAATATTAATACTAGGCACAGTTTTCTTTACTATCACTTTCTAGTCTTTTAAGTTGAGCTGCCAGGTGCCGAACAAGAACTTATCTTGGCAGGTGAATACAGGTAGAACGTTTCCTCTGCTCGCTTGACAATCTTTTCCACCTTTTGATAGGCAATGGCCACTAGCATGGGCTCGAAGTATACAGACAGAGTCCTGAATCGAGCAGTTCTCAGGCGTTTGGTACTACATTAACGTCAGTACCCAGGACCCTGAAATGTGAAGGTTATGCATCCTTCTTTATACCTAGTATACTGTACTATTCCACATTTAAGTACAGGTACATTACAAACAAACGAAAAGGGTCATAGCTTTATACCAACCTATGCCACCATTATCTTTTGATGTGACAATGTACACCAGTATTCCTCTCCCTTAATAGTTACAACGCCACTGCAATTCCAGCTGTCATCTTTTCCATATAATAGGATAGGTGTTATGCTCCTTGATGACAACCATACATATTTTCTTGTAGTTTTACACCTCTTTGACAGTCTATCACATGGTGGATCAATCTCTAGGCTTTGCCTAATGGTTGCTACAGACCCACTCACTTGCAGACATATATTATTATTTCACATTCAATGTTTATTTTAGATACATGTTAATAAAGTCAATCTTACCACATTTATTCAATGAAATACACAGTGAACGATGACTGGCACACTTTCGATCTGCCGTTCTGTCCAGGCTTTTGAGAAATATGGTTTTCACTGCACAAGCCTGATCTCATCGCTACTAGTCAAAATTTTGTTAGAAAATGGCGTCCCCAACTAATGCTTTTTCCCCAATATCAACTACTCTGGCCAATGATTATCTTTATTTCACTTGTAAACAAAGTCTTTCAAAAATACAATTCAATTTTCTACTACGTTACTCGGGTGATATATGTTTAGTACGAGGTCGGCCAATAATATTTCGTCTCACTTCAAATTCCACCCAATCCCCTGCATCGTACCATCTTAGCCTAGCTTTCACCTAATTTTTCCCCCCAAAAATTATGCGATCCAATCTAAGCAGTTATGACCTGACCTGACAGTATCTCTGATTCTCTATGTATTGTTTTATCAATATTTGATTATTTAATGGACTATTTAGATAACTAACAACATATTCTTGGTCAGCAAGTCTTCAGGTAGACGAATATACAATTTGTATGGTGCTATGTGGCTTGGTTCAAAATTCTATCTTTTTTTCTATGTTAGTTCCAAGCTAAATACGAGAGCTTAAGTCATTCTCAATAAGAGCTAAGCGTGTTTCCATGACCGTAGTGTCCACATTTCTAACTTTTTCATCGTATTGGGGAAACCCGCCTAGGGCAAAGCGTGCAAGTCGGTTGTAGAGTTAGAACCAATTTGAGACGTGATTTGCGTGTGTTATCTAGTCTTGCCCCTCCTTTCCCCAAATGCAGTTAGGCACATATTTCTTAGAACTAGGAAAAGTGGGGCGTTTATGTCAAGGACGAATTTGAAAAATTGGGTACCGTTTTGTTCGGCTTATGCGTTAGCAAATAATAAGCTGAAGGTGTAGGCGACAACTTACGATTCTCGCCGAAAATTTTTAGTACTATCTTATCTTTGACTTTATGCACTATACTGTTATAATCTAATTTAGATATTGTATTTAGAAGTTCACCACAATATAGTTGAATCAACTTGTGAGAACTTGATAAACAAGTGGATAAAATGATGCACCACCAACGTTTCCTAAACGCGGGCGAGGAAATCTTCCTTGTAACTTACGAAGTTTGGAGTCCTAAATTGTGAATTCTGCTATCCGGACGTACTCTTTGCTAGGTTCTTTCCAATTTGACCCCAAACACGTAATGTTTAGACTCAGACTTTTGCAGAACTGAAGACACAAAAGATGCTTCATAAGTTTCACATCTAACTTCAATTTCGTATTATTATTTCTCAGTTTTTAATTCTCTTGTAATGATATATGAGGCGTACATGATAAGTGTTAAAAATATTAAGCACGAAAGTGTGTGCCCACGTACGTCTGTAATGATAATCTAATAATCTACATGAGTGTTAAGTATGTAACTATGAATTACTCATTTTTATTATCATAGAAGAAACATCTTGAATTTGAATAACCAATTGCGAATAGAAGTATCGGAAAAACAGCCTTTCCCGCGTTCAGCTGATAAGCTAAGTGGAAAAAGCAATTTTAAATAATGAAAAAGAAAAATTAATAATAATGTTTCTAAAATACTCGTATACTAACCTCCTTTTTTCCTTCGTCAATTCCTTAAGACTATTATATAAAATTAAACGCCACAGATATAAATTATGTATCCATGCAGGAATGAAATTATTGAACAGGCTGTGAACAGGCTATCCTCTGGGAAAACTCTATGCTCCGAGTGTATTGGAAAATCCTTACCGACTTCTGGAGAACTTGTCGTTATATTTCGATTTGCCAATTTGTGAGAAGTAGCCAACAGCGTCCTATGACTCCGCCCTTTGGTCCAGTAATCGGCCTTTCATCTTGCGGTGTGACGCTTGCATGTTCGTGTGTCATTTCGGTGCACGTCACTCGCTAAAAGTGGGTGGGCTGTCGCAATCAACTCTTCACTCCGTGCTGTCCCGTTTGGTTGCGAGATAAACCGTGGTTTTGGATTGGCCGCCTGATAGAGAAACTATCTGTCACCTGTGTCACAAAGATTCACTCTTTTGGAAACTCCAGTGAAGTCCCCTTGGGTCGCTCGCCTGCGTGCCATCTTTTGTCTCATCGTTGTGTGGCGGCTTTCATTATTGTCGCTTTCATTATCTTGTCATGTAGAAAGCCTGCCGCTCTCAACGTAGACTACCATTTGGTAATCAACATTTGTGTGCTTGTCACGAGTCCTATGTTGTCGAATGCTCCGCCGGCGTATTATTATACCCAAGTGTGGTGACATCCTGTTATGTTTAAACAAGGGTTAGGTATCAAAAGAATAATTCTTTTTATTCCTTATTCAAACGTCTCCCGCGCCAACCATAATGCCTACCGAGCCAAGTGTGTTTCAAAAGATAACGCATGGTTGGGAAATAGCAAAGAGGATTAAAGTTACACTTACGTAAAAGCTGTGATTATAAAAGATTACTTTAAAAACTATGAAAGATCAAAACGAGAGAGAAATAAAATAATAAAGATAATGAAAAAGGTACCTGGCGATACAGCCATCGCACTATATCACAGTACCAAACACTTTAAGTTCGCCACTGGTGTTACAATATGCTTTATCTGCCATTGCAAATAAATATATAACAACTAGCAATAACCCGTCAAATTTGACGGGTTTTTAATTATCGTGTGCTGTTTCCGTTCCCGGATGAGTAGATAGGAGTACATTCTTAGAGTGTTTTTGGTTTCTTTTTAGTATACAGTGTAATCAAACTGTTCATGAACATCGTCATTTGAACGCTTTTCTTTGTTGATTGTAACTATTTTCGGGAGAGTATATATAATGGAAACAATACAATTTTTTCAACACGGTTGCATTCCTCAGCTGTGACCAACGTACACACGGCGAGAATTAGGTTAGTGTAGATTCAATTTGAAAATAAATAAAACCAAAGTATTTATTTTATATAACACCCACGCCGCGCAAGTTACACACCGTGCGTTGCGCACTTTTCTTTTCTGGCGCGGGTTACTATTTTGAGTTAGACCGACCGACGTAACATACATCGATAATTATGTTAGAAAAAAGTATATATATATATATATATATATATATATATATATATATATATATATATATATAATATATATATATATATATATATATATATATATATATATATATATATATATATATGTATATATATATATATATATATACTGAGCGACTTTAATTACGCATCACTATACGAGTGCCTGGTAAAGTATCTTATGTTCATGCAATTGTTACCGAAATTAGTACACAGGTTCACAAGGTCACCGCCCAGAGGCCAGCATAGTCATTTTGCGCCAGCAAAGCTGGAGACAAGAGTAGCACGTGAAACACGTAAAACATGATTTAGGTGCCTGGTAAAAATTCTGCACGGAAAACATTAATTTTTTTTCACCCAGAGCTCAGCCTAGAGTACTACGGACTGGAAAACAGTCAATATTTTAGTCCACAACCACAAACACGTCGTCAAACCATGCCTAGACTGAGCGCTGCAGAGAGAGAAAGAGCGATAGGAATGATAACAGGCGGGATGTCCACCAGAGAAGCATCCAGACACTTGAATTGCAACCAGTCCACCATCGTCCGACTGCAACAACGTTTAATGGCCACTGGATCCATTGCAGATCGACCCCGTCAAGGTCAACCCAGAGTTACGACACCTGAACAGGACGCGTATATACGGCAGCTTCATTTGCGGAATCGGTTTTTGACGGCAGCTGTAACAGCAAGAGATGTTGTTGGGAGACGTGGAACCATATCAGAGCACACCGTGCGACGTCGACTGCAGGCGGCAGAACTCAACGCCAGACGTCCTCGAGTCGGCCCAATCCTCTTCCAGTATCATCCCGAGCTCCAGCTGTACCAGCATGATAACGCACGACCACATACAGGTAGGGCCACCACAGCGTTCCTTTGGGCCAATAACATCGCTGTCATACCATGGCCTTCATTGTCCCCAGATATGGCACCCATTGAACACGTCTGGGACGAGATTGGACGCCAACTCTACCGGCACAGAGGATCGCAGACCCTGGATCATTTGCGACGCGATATAACCGAAGTATGGGATCGACTCCGCCAGGATTTTCTACGCACACTGGTTAACTCCATGCTGAGACGCTGCCAGGCTTGCCTTGATGCGAACGGTGGCCACACGCGCTACTGAGCGCGTTACAATGACAACAACGACATTTGTGACTTTTCAATTTGACCCCTACCTTACATTTGTGACTGTAGGTTTTTTAACACTGCATGCACTGCTACGCGGATTGCGGGAATCGGTCGGGCAATGGATACTGTTTCCAGTGATATCAACATGTTACCATTATTTTATTCTCATACATCTTGGTGAGTGATTCATATAGTGATGCGTAATTAAAGTCGCTCAGTATATATATATATATATATATATATATATATATATATATATATATATATATATATATATATATATATATATATATATATATATATATATATATATATATATATATATATATATATAGAGAGAGAGAGAGAGAGAGAGAGAGAGAGAGAGAGAGAGAGATTATATATAATTTTTTTTTTTAACTCCCAATTCTGTCTGTAAGGATCATCAACCACCACTAACTTTGGTCATTTTACAGGAAGTATGAGGTGAAGCGCAGTACGTATTAATGCAGTGATAGTTTTTACATCAATTCTTATTTAAGATCTCAGCTCATGCCCAGTGTTTCTGTAGTCATCTTTTGTTAATGTAGTTCTTTTGTTAATGTAGTTCTACTCCTACTCACTGTCGTAGATTTTTGATATGTAATTATGATCGATTCTGGTCCCGTCTGAATGGAACTAGAACAGGTGGTGTCTCAGTGAGAGATAAGGTAAAGAAATAGATTTCACAAGTGAAATGGTGAAAGGTAGAGTCTGTCCCTGGATTCAGAAGATACTCTAGTCCAGCCTATCATTTACGACTGAGATTTGTTGATCAGTCAGTATACCTCTCTGTATATATTAACGTATACACTATAACCACTCACATACACACACACAGATAATTGACGACAATTAGACGCACAGACGTGAAACTATTTTAATGGAGTAGGGATATTGGGACGAGCTGACCGACATAGGTAATTAAGTTTCATGTTATCATAAAGAAAAGAACTTAACAACATTTAATATCAAATACCAAAATATAAAATCATAGGTTACAGAATTAATAAAGAAATAGACACATAAGTGCAATCCCCTCTGTTGAGACAAGATCCCACAAGAAGAAGTTAATTAACCCCCAAAAGGTCAAAAGATTAGCACTATGGTATAGGATTTGAATATACTGTCAAGAGCAGAGTTTCTAATTAATCTATTCTGAAATGAACAGTTTTAGCAAACATAAGAAGAAAAAACAAAGTGAGTACATTGATTATACAATATAAGAATTATTCATTCCTACTTTCTCTCGCTCTGACAAACATGTGGCCACATTTTCAATCTCGCTTACCTAATTGCTGATTTACAACGTCTGGAACAGAACTCCTTGGTACATGCACAAATCCAGTGTTGGGTTTTTTGGCAAAACAAGCCCCAGTTCCTCAAATTTACTGATTAATCCTCTTATTTTGGGAACGCTTGCTTTGTTAATGTTTATTGAATCTGTTCATGTCACCGCAATTAGTCCAGGTAGGAAAATACTTGAGCTCTAATGTTTACAGTGTACAGTAGCTTGAAATATTCGATAGTTAAATAGAATGTCAGGTAGATAAATCTTTTCTGGATAAATCCTCGCCACAACACAGTGGTTGGTAATCGGGAAATGTTAATATTGATAACTTTACCACAGCGGGCTGAATGTAAATGAAAATGGAAAAGAAATCTGGGTAGCTAAATGTCCAGTTACTGTTAATCTTAGTGTCATATATTGGTACTCTCTCTCTCTCTCTCTCTCTCTCTCTCTCTCTCTGTGAAACAAGAGACCAACCCGGTCAATCTCGAAGACCCGATATATTTTACATAAGAATGTTTTTTTTTCTTGTATTTGGTTGGACTAGACTTAGACCCTTTTCTCAGATTAAGGTGCAGGCCGCTGGTAGGTTTTGAGTTGTGACCCGTACTAATTTATAGGAAGAAAAAAATACAACATTAACCACAATCTCAATTCTACCCTAACCCGCGTAAAGGTATAATTTATTTATCCACTCGGTTATTAACTTTGATTAGAAAACACAAGTGTATAGCTTGTCTTATCGTTCGTATTAACTCGTGAAATAAATTCTAGTCATTTACAAAATTACTCATAATGAATTAGAAATAAATACATATTTCGCCAGTACTCATAATGAATAGTGCTATCACTAGTCAATTAAATTATCTTTTTTTTCTGGATGGTAGCGAGTAATTAAATCTACGTTACAGCCAGAAAAATTAGCTTCATGTTATTTAATTTGCTAGCCAATTAACACCAAAAATCCTAGTAAAATATAGTGACGGACTTTAACCATTAAATCACTCAACACAGAAAATCTTAGTGAAATCTATTGACGGACTTAACAATTAAATCACTCTAACTTCTAGTATAATATTTACCGCAACACAGAAATTTAAAACGATCTCCAATCGAAAAACTGAGTAATTCCAATGGTACAATGGATCTAGAAATCGAAGCTAGATGTTCTGAACAATTGTGTGGGTACTAGATAATGGATTTTAAAAGACTGGGATATATATATTAAATAGATAAAAAATCGCTAACCAGTGTCAGATTTCGCGTCGTTCTCGTATTCTTGGGGAAGTATGCGGTCGAATTTTGAATGAAAGTCAAATTTTACACTTACGCCGATAGCAGACGTGGTTCCGCGAGCAAATCGTCTCTATGATCTCCCTCGTTCCGTAGCTTAATTACATTCACGAACGAACGGATGTGGGGGGGGGATAACTGTAATTATCTCCCATTTCTTCAGATTAATTCCCCTGAGAAAGTGCACTCATGAATTATCGCTCTTGGTTCTACAAATATACGACCCGTCCCCTCTCTCTCTACACGTAAAACAGTCTGGCCTGTCCTATA
Source organism: Oreohelix idahoensis (assembly GCA_024509875.1). Lineage (NCBI taxonomy): Eukaryota > Metazoa > Mollusca > Gastropoda > Stylommatophora > Oreohelicidae > Oreohelix > Oreohelix idahoensis. Next base: position 184,069 of record JAMPIV010015552.1, read on the forward strand.
AAACGGTTGCCCAATCGTTCGCATTATAATTCAGTTAACGGCTCTGGACTCGCTAATGGGTCTGTCTGTAAACATTCCTAGCGTCTGTAAGACAATAGAGAAAGAAAATAGGCGTGGCTAAAGTATGAGTTCGACAGACATCGAAGCGCATGCCTTCTGCTTTAACAAAACATGAATATTAATAAGCGAGCCAAGGTGGAAACCAGGTGGAAGCAAAACGTGTTGATATATGTAATATATTTACAGGTTATACATTCTTTTGGAGCGGAAGAGGAACTGAAGAAAGACGAGAAGCAGGGGTTGGATTTGCAATCAAAACAGCAATTGTCAGCAAGTTAGCGGGGCCCCCAAAGGGAATAAATGACCGACTCATGACGGTCAAGATCCCTCTGTTCTATGGAAGAAAACATGCCACCATCATTAGCGCGTATGCACCAACTATGACAAACCAGGATGATGTCAAGGATAAGTTTTACGAAGAACTACATGCAGTCATTGCATCAGTTCCTAAAGCAGATAAGCTCATCATTCTTGGTGACTTTAATGCAAGAGTAGGCTCAGATAACATCTCCTGGAATGGCACTATTGGTAGGTACGGCGTGGGTCGCTGTAACAGTAATGGACTTCGTCTCCTCCAGACTTGCGCAGAACATGACCTCCTTGTCACCAACACCATTTTTCGACTTCCTACCCGCAACAGGACCTCCTGGATGCACCCTCGCTCAAAGCATTGGCACCTAATTGACTATGTAATTGTTAGGAAGAAGGACAGGCAAGATGTCCGGGTGGCCAAGTCCATGTGTAGTGCCGAATGCTGGACTGATCATCACCTCATTGTATCTAAACTTAAAATTCGTATCCAACCAGCCAGGCGCCCTCAGGGGAAGAAAACTCAAAAGAGGCTGGATGTCACCAAACTAAGGAAGACAAAAATCAAACAGTCATTTACTGACACCTTAGAAGACCGTCTCAAATCTATCTCGCTAGACGGCCAAAGTGTGGAAACAAATTGGGCAGCCCTAAGTGAGCAGATCTACAACACTGCTACAGAGGTCCTGGGTCCTTCCATCAAGAAACAAAATGACTGGTTTGATGAGAACTCAGATGATATAAAGCAGATGTTGGCTGAGAAACACCATCTCCATAAAGCATATTTAAATGACCCAAAATCTACATCCAAGAAAGACGCTTTCAACAACATGCGTAGAATCGTCCAACATAAACTACGCCAGATGCGGGATTCATGGCTGAGTAATAAAGCAGATGAGCTCCAAGGCTTTGCTGACAGCCATGACTTGAACAACTTTTACCTTGCACTCAAAGCGGTCTATGGTCCAACATCATCAGGATCATTTCCCCTCCTTAATGCAGATGGAAAAACACTAATTACAGACAAGGAAAAAATGCTCCAACGCTGGGCTGAACATTTTAATAATATCTTGAACCAGCCATCATCTATTAACGACGAAGCCATCATCCGCCTGCCCCAAATTCCTATAAATGAAGCATTAGATGATGTACCAACTCTGGAGGAAACTAAAAAAGCGATTCGTCAACTGTCTAGTGGAAAGGCCCCTGGCTCCGATTCAATTCCTGTTGAGGTTTATAAAGATGGCGGTGCAGTTCTGATAGAGAAACTTCATATGATCTTCCAGCAAATGTGGCAGAGTGAAACCATCCCACACGATCTCAAAGATGCCTCAATTATACATCTATATAAACGTAAAGGTAATCGCCAAGACTGCAACAATCATCGAGGCATCTCTCTTTTATCAATCGCTGGGAAGATATTCGCCAGAATCCTTTTGAATCGCCTTACGGCTCATCTTGACAAAGGTATTTTACCTGAAAGTCAGTGTGGATTCCGGAAAGAACGTGGAACCACAGATATGGTGTTCGCTGCAAGACAGCTACAAGAAAAATGCCAAGAACAGCACTGTGACCTGTACACAGCTTTCATCGACTTGACAAAGGCGTTCGACACGGTCAGTAGAGAGGGTCTATGGAAGATCATGGCAAAATACGGCTGCCCAAAGAAATTTATCACAATAGTGCAGCAACTGCATGATGGAATGCAGGCTAGAGTTCAGGAAAACGGTGAGCTATCAGAGCCTTTCCCCGTCTCAAATGGAGTTAAACAAGGGTGCGTACTTGCACCGACTCTGTTCAGTATCATGTTTTCTGCTATGCTGACTGATGCTTTTAGAGACGGGGACACAGGAATCGACATTAGTTATCGTATTGATGGAAAATTGTTTAACCTTAGGAGGCTTCAAGCAAAAACCAAGGTCAAATCACACACCATAAGAGATCTTCTGTTTGCTGAGGATTGTGCCCTCAATGTTGGCTCAGAGGCTGATCTGCAGCATAGTGTGGATAGATTCTCCGAAGCCTGCGCCAACTTTGGGCTTACCATCAACACGAAGAAAACAGAAATCATGTACCAACCAGCTCCTGGCACAGTTTATACTGAGCCAGTCATCAAGGTTAATGGTGAGAAACTGAATTTGTGAACAGATTCACATACCTTGGTAGCACACTATCCCAGAACATTGTCATTGATGATGAGGTGAACACCAGGATCTCCAAAGCCAGCAGCACATTTGGCAGACTATACACCAACGTTTGGCATCGAAGTGGCATTAGTCTACAGACAAAGCTGAAGGTGTACAGAGCTGCGGTGCTTCCAGTGCTGCTATATGCATGTGAAACATGGACTGTATACAGGCGCCACGTAAAGAAGCTAAACCACTTCCATACAGTCTGTCTCAGGAAGATAATGAACATCAAATGGCAAGACAAGATCCCGGATACTGCCGTTCTTGACAGAGCTGGTATCCCTAGTATTGATACTATTCTGATGCAGTCACAAATTCGCTGGGCAGGTCATGTAGTCCGCATGCCAGACCATCGACTGCCAAAGATACTCTTTTATGGTGAGATGCAGAAGGGTAAACGCTCCCATGGTGGCCAAAAGAAGCGCTTCAAAGACACGTTAAAGACGTCATTGAAAACCTTTGACATAAACCCAGACACATGGGAAGCTGCTGCGCAAGACCGAACTGCTTGGCGCACATCTCTTCGTAAAGGTGCAGCAGCATGCGAATCATCCAGAAGAGCAGCAGCGGAACAACGGAGACAAGCTAGAAAGGACCGTGAAATAAAACCTTCACATGAAGCAAACATTCCCTGCCCACACTGTCCAAGATCTTTCCAGGCCCGCATCGGGCTCTTCAGTCACCTTCGTACCCATAGACTAACCTAACATATTCTATAATTGGATGAACAGAGTGGTCTTCATCACCCGTGATGGACGAACAACATTTACATAACTCTATCACACTCACTGACATCTGTTTTTTACCTTATCAATGACGTGTCTTTTAAATTGTATCAGCTAGACCAATTACTTGAGGCCTATGATAGAGAGCAGTGGAGGACCCTGTCTGCTGATGCTTCCACCAGGCACCCCTACGACCCATGACCGGTTACGGGCTGAGATGATGATGATGATGATCCCGTTGGGTCCGTGAATGGATCCCAGGGGGGTCCATGGATATAAATTAAAAATGTAAAGTTTTATTTTATCTTGCTATTGCTGTACATTTTTGTTACGAAGCTGTCCATATTGTTCATCAGACAATCAAAGGGGTCCATAACATTCATCGCACAATCAAAGGGGTTCGTGGCATTTTTTGGACAATCAAAGGTGTCCATATCCTTCATCGGACAATCAAAGGCGTCTATATCCGTCATCGGAACATCAGAGGTGTCTAAATCCTTCATCGGACAATCAAAAATTTCATGACCTTAAAATGACATTCAAAGGGGTCCATAGTCTTCATCAGACAATCAAAGGGGTCCATGGCCGTCATCAGTCAATCAAAGTGGTCCACGGCATAAAAAAAGGTTACAAAACCCCGCGCTAAAGAATACTAGTGTCTTGGTTTTTCTTTCTATAGTCAGTACTTGTGACTCATGCAAATTGTAATAGTTATAGCGCATACTTGGGACTCTTATACACTGTATTAGCTAATTAGTAGTTGCGTCTCTAACTATAGCAACTACTTGCGACTTTTACAAATTGTAATAGTTATAGAGCATACTTGGGACTCTTATACATTGTATTAGCTAATTAGTACTTGCGTCTCTAACTATAGCGACTACTTGCGACTTTTACAAATTGTGATAGTTATAGCGAATACTTAGGACTCCTACAAATTGTATTAGATAATTAATCTCGTCTCCAACATATTTTAATATCTATAGAGACTACTAGCGACTTTTACAAATTGTTACATTTATAGCGACCACTTGCGTTTCTTACAAACTGTATCAACTTATGAGTACTCGCGACTCTTACAAATAGGAGGGGATATAGCAAATACTTGTGACTCATGCAAATTGTAAAAGCTCTACTGAGTACGTGCGATTTGTGCACATTTTAACAGTTACAGCGAGTACTTAGGATTTTTACAAATTGTATTAGCTACTTGCATCTCAAAACAGTATAAATACTTGTATATATAATGTGTGCTTGCGACTCATGTAAAATATAACAGCTATTGCGATTAATCCCGGCACTTACAAACTGTAACAGCTATAGCGAGCAATTGCGCTTAAGACATTTGTTAACATTATTAAGTAATTCCGACTCATGCAAAATGTTAACAACAGAATTGAGCACACGGAACTCATACTGCATCTTACATTTATTTTTCACTCTCAATCCCTTTCTGTCGGTTTCTTGTGTACTTGTATATATGTGAGTGCGTGTCTGTGTATGTGTGTGTGTATGTGTTCTCGCGTGTTCGTGCTGGTGTTACAGGGGGGAAAAATATGATTGAATATTTTATTGTGATTTTGTGAAATTGTTTGTCAGTCCTTTTTCTTGTAAGCTTAACTGTTCATCATTATCATCATCATCATCATCATTATAAGGAAGCCGCGCTGGTGTAATGGTTACCACACTGCGCTGGCGATCGCGTGATCCAGATTCAAGCCCGGGCGAGCACATTTGAAGAAGTTTCGTCGATCGAGAATTGGACTGGATTAATTCGAGCCCTGGCGATCACATTTGAAGAGGTGTCGTCGACCAGTGACTGGGATAACCTTAACGGCTCCTGAGCCGACCCAGCTCTAATGAGTACTCTCCGAAGACGGCGAGTATCTGCCTGAATGGCGAGAGGACACTTGTCAGCGTACAGGGAAAATAGGATACTCATTGCAGTAGCTAGCCCAAATGCACCAAGCATTCACACGCTCCTGCAGTTGTGGGTTCAGTGGTAATTGATGAGGTTGCCAACCTCAAGCACAACCACGTATTAGTCGCCTTGTATGACATGCTTGACGGCGCAGTAGTATTTGTTCTTCGTCTCTTCAGTGACTCCCGGGACCTACACGACACCAGCTTTAATGTGACTAACGGTTTAAAAAAATGGGGGAGAGAGCTTTTGTTCGACTAAGGTTGAAATAGATCTTTAACGCTGGCAACCATGCATCAATATAAAATACACCGACAACCCAACAGAGTCATGTTCAGTCCCCTTATAATGAATATAGTACCCGTGTCGAGAGCACACAAATACAATACCCTGATACAATAACCAACGAAACAATGTTCAGTTCTAATCAATTCCCTCTAATTCTCATTAGAACAATCGCCTATTCCACGATCATCATGATGTTCCTTATCGTTCCTTAAATCGATAATTCCTAAGCAAAAAGGAAATTGGCAAGAAGATGAAGATGGCTGTATTCCGCTCCGCCTATGTCCAACTCTTGACTTATGAACGCGAGTCATGGGCAATGACTAAAACCCACAAAAGCCAGCTCCAATGAAGAAAGCCTCAGAAATGAGAAAGATGGTTGAAGTAAAGAGAAAAGATATGGTCCGCAATCAGACAATACGTCATGACCTCAAATCCCAACACCTGCAGACCCGAGTAGAACATTCCATATTACGATGGTTTGGCCATATTTGCAGAACGAGAGAAGATGGGTTACCACGACAAATATTGAAAACCAGGAGCCAACGAACCAGGCCTCCAGGAAAACCAAGAGTTCGCTGGGAGGATGTCGTAAATTTATTTTGAGAGAAAGAGTCTAGAAATAGTAGTCCGGTTTAGAGTGTAGAATGATGATGAAAACTCAGTGATAGAAATGTATAGATTAAATATGATGCTCCACAGAGTGCTGGAGGAGAGTAAAGACAGACTTATTTACGACAAATCGCTTCTCTCAATCTTCTCTTCCACTCTCCTGGTCAAAACAATTATTTGCCAGTTTTCCAGACACACGTCTGCGCTCACACCGATTTGTTGCTTCGAACACTCAGACGACGTGGATACAGCTATATTAAACAAATAGGGAATGTTTGGGCTTTTGGGTATTCCAACACAGTCCGATATAATTTTATGATGTTTATTTACCGTAAAGATCAAATCACAAAAAAAACAATATCAATTGTTACATAAAATTATCATAAGTACAGAAAAATGCAAATATCAAGGTAGGGAGGGGGTGAAGAAGATTGGTATCGACTAAGCCCTTCCCGCTTGTATTAGACAAAGATAAACCCAGTCTCAAGATAGATAGTTATCAGGAGCATAGGAAATGTAACCCAACAGTGAATTTAATTACTCTGAAAGAGGTGTTACAATATTAGTTATGGTGGTAGACAAAAAAACTGTTATCCCAATGGTGTCTTCCCTTTACTAAGCAAAGAAAAAAAGGGGGGGGGGGATGAAACAGAGTTAACGAATTTTCCCACTAAAGGAACAATGCCGGGTATACAGAAAAACGTATTACCCGGTAGGCAAGTTAACAAATGGTTTGTTGCAAAAAAAATTAAATCTCCTGTCATTCATGCACACTGTGAGGATCCACACTCATATACACCACACACTTACCGAGTTGCAGCATCAGTCAATCCATAGAATGATAAACACACTGATTAAACACTTGACACGTGTAACTGTCTAGCACTTCTATGCCCCGCCCCAGATATTGCGAGTTTTTACTGAGAGCAAATATTCCCGCTTATCGCCGGACTTGAAGTTCTAAGAGTTCTTGTGTTTTATTATATAAAAGGAGTCTATGGGATGGCACTGACACAATTCAACACAGGGGTGAAAATGAGGTGATGGCAATATTCCTTCACTGCGTGATGACAGCAACTGACCGGTAAAGTTTTTTTTAATCCAGTGAGGAAAAAACTAGGCTCAGTCACAGTCAGGTAAATCGGTAATCTCTCACAATAGAGCAGTATATAAACTATCGCTACTGGCACTGTTCATCTTCCAGTTTATCTTACAGATTGTAAGTTAAATTTGATGATAATAATCAAATGATCTTGGGTAGGCTTTCTTTCATCTAATTATGTTAGCTAGGCCGCACCGGACCACCACAAGATTTACTTTAAAAAAATGTCTCATCAAACTGTCTGGAAGTTTAAGAACCGAGTATGGAAACTCTGAAAGATTTCGTTATTGCTGGGATTGCAAAAGGTGATCAATCTAGAGAAAAAGATAGAAAACCCATAACAACATAATCATACTTTAAAAATCAAATAATCTTCTAAGCGCGCGATAAATTTCCCATTAAGACTATTATATATATACGCTCGCGTATTTAATAAACACTGCGCGAGTTCTAGTGGTTAAATCACACATCTATAAATATAGGACTTAACTAAATTTATTAATTATAAATTCCTTCGCGACTTTAAAAGTTAATTTAAGCATTAAACATCTATTATCTTTTTTGGAAATAGTATAGCAGGTATATCATTACATTTACAACTGGAACTATTGAGACGGTTTAATTTAATAGGTTTAAATTAACACAAAATCCAATGAAATATAATGAATGAACTAGACCACTGATCACTTTACACAATATATATATTACCGCTTTGCACAGAAATAGAATTCACTGCAAATAAAATGAAAATCCATGGGATAATCTAGCAAGATTTCAAATATCGCTAGTGCTTCTATCAAGTTCTGGCCAGCGAATGATGAAGTGTATTTCTACGTGATCTGTATATCTACAACTGGAATGCAAGATGAGTGGGACATGAGAAACTTGGACAGCTTTTTGATCTCATGAACTTTGGAGGATCTGACCGCCAAATCCAAAGAGAGAAGCCGCCCCTGGCCTCTCGTATCTTCGCTCGCTGATTGCGTCAGCTTCCAACGTTCGCTCTGGCTGCGATCGGTTCCGTGCTTAACACCGGGATGCGAAATCGTTTCAGGGACCACTACTGTCTTTGATAGCATGCCGCCCGTCCTTCCCGGTAAACGGCCCTTGCCATCCGATGCGAAGTTTATTGCTTCCGGTTGGAAGTAGCAACAAAACTTTCTCCCCTGGTTGTAGTTCTCTCTCTTTTGCAGCTTTGTTGTATCTTTTAGTAATTTTAGCGCGGGCTTTCTTAAGGTTGGTAGTAGCTAGATCCCATCCTAGCTTTAGCCTTTCCTTGAGCTCAGATACATACTTGCTTGCAGAGACGACTGTCTCGTCAGCCTTTTGGTCTGTCAGGGACCGAAGTAAGGCTTCTAGTGGCCCCTTAATAGGTCTGCCAAATAAAAGTGTAGCTGGCGCGAATCCCGTAGACGCTTGGGGTACCTCTCGGTAGGCGAATAAGGCAGCCGATATATATAGGTCCCAGTCTTCCGGATTCTCCTGACCCAGCTTACGTAACATGGTGGTGAGGGTACCATTAAAACGTTCCACGAGCCCATTTCCGGCCGGATGGTAGGGACTTGTGTGGATATGTTTGGCCCTCAAGATCTTAAAGATCTCCTCCATTAACAGGCTACGGAATTGGGATCCATTGTCCGTCAAAACTTGTAGAGGAAATCCCAACCGTGTAAAGATTTGCACGAGGGCTTCTGCGACATGCTTGGAATCTGTGCATGTTAGCGGTATAGCTTCGGCCCACATTGTGCAAGTGTCGACTAAAGTCAAGATGAACCTGTGCTTTCTTTTGGTCCTTTCCAGGGGTCCAATGATGTCGACAGCAACCCGTTCAAATGGAGTACCCACTATTGGCATTTGCCCCATAGGTACTGGGGGTGTCAAGTGCTTTGGTGCTACCCGTTGGCACTGGGCGCAGGATTTCACGTACCTGATAATGTCAGAGTTCATTCCTGGCCACCAATAGTGGTTTTTTATTCGCTGAATAGTGGCGTTTTGTCCCATATGTCGGCTAAAGAGAAGAGAGTGCCCCATTTCTAAGATCTGGCTTCTGTACTAGGAGCTGGTTATTCCCCGTGTCCGGGTTGCCCGTTCTACGATACAATACGCCATCCTTAGAAAAGATGTCTCCGTTGTGTCTGGGGTCCTTAGCCATGGGCAGTTTTTTAAAGCAGAGCTCCAGAGTAGGGTCCTTTTGTTGCGCCTCCTTCAGTTCGTTCGGCAACAAATTTGGCGCAGGCTCCCTCTCCTTCTTGGCTTGCCCTCTTGTGGTTACCGCTGCCACAATCGGCTCCTTTGGTCTCCCAATAAACACATATCTACATCCCAGGATAACTGGGTAGATAGGATCATCCATAATGGCCGCTTTAATAACTCCTCTGACAAAGTCAGAGTGTATTTCTACCAGTGCGATAGGCAGCGTCCTGGGTGCGTCACTCTTAAAAACTCCACTAAGTTTGACGGTTTCCTCTGTCTCCTGACCTGGTTTGACTAGGTGTCTAGCAACAATACAACTAAAGCTTAATCCAGTGTCAAAGAGACAAGTAGTTGAGGTACCATTCAAAATTACAGTTCCTCGAGTTGAGGGTCGGTCCCCCTCAGGTTGAGAATCACTGACATTGACTCTACCTGTCGAGGCTGTATGCAAACATCCAACGCGGTTAGGCCCGGTTTGTTTGCCCTGATCAGACGTTCCTGGTGTAGGGGTCTTTCCTTTTCCTTGACCTTGGTGGCCGCGCTTCCACGTAGGCTTGGTGGGTTGATCAGAATTGTTGTTAGGGGGGTATCGGGTTTTGTAGAATTTAGATTTTTCCTGGGGAGGTCTCTGGGTATTATTTTCTCGTTGGTTATAATTCTGAGAGGAATTAGAGGAATAGGATGACTGCTTTAGATTTTGTTTACGAGATGGCTCATCTGTGGGTTTACGTTTTGTGCTGGGAAGTTCGGCCATTGCATTGGTATAGCGTTCTGCCTTATTGAGTATGTCCTCAAGCCTGACTGCGCCCTGTTCAGCCAAAAATCTACGGGTTTCGTTTGACAAAGTTGACTTTATCTGTTCCACAAGAACAAGTTCAAGTAGTCCCTCATATGTAAGAGGTAGGTCAGATAATTCAATGCACTTTGTCAAATAGCCCGTGAGACGTGAAGAGAACTGCGGGAATGTTTCCGTGCTCTCTTTCCGGCTGTGTCTGAACATTTGCAGAAATTTTCGGGCGGTCATCTCAAACCGCTCTAGCAAGGCCTTTTTCAGCATATCGTAATCATGTTGGTTGGTTCCCAGCTTTGTATATACGTCATAAGCAGTACTTTTCAGTGACGTTGAGAGTTTAAGTGCCCAGCGGGAACTCTCCAACCCATACAGATTTGCGAGCCTCTCGAATTTTTCTAGATAGCTGTCAATTTTCTCATTGGGACTAGGAAAAGACTCTAAAGCAAAAGACATCGCAGTTAATTGGGCAGACTGAGTGCTGGAGAGATCCATTGACTGAGACTGGGGCGAAGACGGCTCTCCGTTATTCGAAGTAGAGGCGCCCCGACTCTCTAAAGCCTTAAGCGCCAGTTCATGTTGTCTTTCTCGCTCTCTCTCTCTCTTTCCCTGCGGGCGTCCATCTCTGCCTCAATTTTCTTCTGCTCCAATTGACGATCGTCCGCTTCTTTCTTCCTAGCTTCTGCCCTCTCTTCCGCTTCCTTTTTCTCTTTTTCTTCTCTCTGTTGGTCCGCGTCATATCTTTCAAGTTCTTTGTTGACAAACAGGTTCGCGGCTTCTCCTTCTAATCCTGAGTCCTTCGCCTCCTGTCTCAAAATGGATCTTATCCTAATTCTCTCTGCCATACCAAAGAACTGGATGCTTCTAAGACTAGAGAATAGTAAGATGGAACAAGAAGGGGAAGAAACTCGGAACCGCTACGAGAAAAACCAAAGTAAAAATTTACTTGAGTTACCTCCTACCTTAAATGCGTTAACTTATCGCTGCTATTATTGTCACTTAAGACTCTTAACGCAAGCGACTATGCCACTAAACTGGTAAGTTACACTAGAAAAGAATCTACTCTTACTAACAGTAGAGAAAAATTTATATTAAAACAATTTAAAGGAAAAAAAAAATTTCCCTGAAATTTTAATTCTCCACTACAAAAAAACTCCCCCTGAAGTCAATTATATGAGAAGAGACGATGTTAACTAGACTTAAAAAGTCAGAACAAGGCGTCTTTAGCTAAGCTCAACTCTTTTAACTTCAAAAACCCTTTAGTGACTGTAAAACAATCACGCAATCCCAGCAAATCTTATAAGAAAAATGTAATGTTTCTCTGCCAGAGAATAATTTAAATAACAACTATTTATGTTTATCCGTACTTTCTACTGCTGTGGAAAGAAAACAACCTGTAGATATGCTGTGTGGACGACCCAAATACTAAAAAGCGTTGTCTAGGGGTGTAATTACTTATTTATTTATTTCCCTAAATCACAAAGACAGATCACTCACACTCTATCTAGTTAGACCCAGACTTAGATCAGACTTAAATATCTTTATCCCGGTTATGCGAATGCCTCAAATGTAGCTCAAGATGCAGAACCAGCCCACAAATATGTGTGCATCAAATGTATCTCAAAATTATCCCGGCGAGCCAGCCAAATATTGTCGTAAATTTATTTGGAGAGAAAGAGTCTAGAAATAGTAGTCCGGTTTAGAGTGTAGAATGATGATGAAAACTCAGTGATAGAAATGTATAGATTAAATATGATGCTCCACAGAGTGCTGGTGGAGAGTAAAGACAGACTTATTTACGACAAATCGCTTCTCTCAATCTTCTCTTCCACTCTCCTGGTCAAAACAATTATTTGCCAGTTTTCCAGACACACGTCTGCGCTCACACCGATTTGTTGCTTCGAACACTCAGACGACGTGGATACAGCTATATTAAACAAATAGGGAATGTTTGGGCTTTTGGGTATTCCAACACAGTCCGATATAAGTTTATGATGTTTATTTACCGTAAAGATCAAATCACAAAAAAAACAATATCAATTGTTACATAAAATTATCATAAGTACAGAAAAATGCAAATATCAAGGTAGGGAGGGGGTGAAGAAGATTGGTATCGACTAAGCCCTTCCCGCTTGTATTAGACAAAGATAAACCCAGTCTCAAGATAGATAGTTATCAGGAGCATAGGAAATGTAACCCAACAGTGAATTTAATTACTCTGAAAGAGGTGTTACAATATTAGTTATGGTGGTAGACAAAAAAACTGTTATCCCAATGGTGTCTTCCCTTTACTAAGCAAAGAAAAAAGGGGGGGGGGGGGATGAAACAGAGTTAACGAATTATCCCACTAAAGGAACAATGCCGGGTATACAGAAAAACGTATTACCCGGTAGGCAAGTTAACAAATGGTTTGTTGCAAAAAAAATTAAATCTCCTGTCATTCATGCACACTGTGAGGATCCACACTCATATACACCACACACTTACCGAGTTGCAGCATCAGTCAATCCATAGAATGATAAACACACTGATTAAACTCTTGACACGTGTAACTGTCTAGCACTTCTATGCCCCGCCCCAGATATTGCGAGTTTTTACTGAGAGCAAATATTCCCGCTTATCGCCGGACTTGAAGTTCTAAGAGTTCTTGTGTTTTATTATATAAAAGGAGTCTATGGGATGGCATTGACACAATTCAACACAGGGGTGAAAATGAGGTGATGGCAATATTCCTTCACTGCGTGATGACAGCAACTGACCGGTAAAGTTTTTTTTAATCCAGTGAGGAAAAAACTAGGCTCAGTCACAGTCAGGTAAATCGGTAATCTCTCACAATAGAGCAGTATATAAACTATCGCTACTGGCACTGTTCATCTTCCAGTTTATCTTACAGATTGTAAGTTAAATTTGATGATAATAATCAAATGATCTTGGGTAGGCTTTCTTTCATGTAATTATGTTAGCTAGGCCGCACCGGACCACCACAAGATTTACTTTAAAAAAATGTCTCATCAAACTGTCTGGAAGTTTAAGAACCGAGTATGGAAACTCTGAAAGATTTCGTTATTGCTGGGATTGCAAAAGGTGATCAATCTAGAGAAAAAGATAGAAAACCCATAACAACATAATCATACTTTAAAAATCAAATAATCTTCTAAGCGCGCGATAAATTTCCCGTTAAGACAATTTTATATATACGCTCGCGTATTTAATAAACACTGCGCGAGTTCTAGTGGTTAAATCACACATCTATAAATATAGGATTTAACTAAATTTATTAATTATAAATTCCTTCGCGACTTTAAAAGTTAATTTAAGCATTAAACATCTATTATCTTTTTCGAAATAGTATAGCAGGTATATCATTACATTTACAACTGGAACTATTGAGACGGTTTAATTTAATCGGTTTAAATTAACACAAAATCCAATGAAATATAATGAATGAACTAGCCACTGATCACTTTACACAATATATATATTACCGCTTTGCACAGAAATAGAATTCACTGCAAATAAAATGAAAATCCATGGGATAATCTAGCAAGATTTCAAATATCGCTAGTGCTTCTATCAAGTTCTGGCCAGCGAATGATGAAGTGTATTTCTACGTGATCTGTATATCTACAACTGGAATGCAAGATGAGTGGGACATGAGAAACTTGGACAGCTTTTTGATCTCATGAACTTTGGGGGATCTGACCGCCAAATCCAAAGAGAGAAGCCGCCCCTGGCCTCTCGTATCTTCGCTCGCTGATTGCGTCAGCTTCCAACGTTCGCTCTGGCTGCGATCGGTTCCGTGCTTAACACCGGGATGCGAAATCGTTTCAGGGACCACTACTATCTTTGATAGCATGCCGCCCGTCCTTCCTGAGATCTCCACCAGTGTCTTTCTTCTAATCGCTCTGGTCCATCTTGCGAGCGGTTGAGTTCGCGCGGAGATGATAAATACCTGCGAGAAACAAGCTTCTCTGCTCGGGGATCGTCTCAGTGTCTTTGATCTCGTGCCGCATAATAAGTGAGTCCCAGTGAAATCGGTTCGCTCTGGCGAAACGAAAAGTTACAACAAATGTTCAGGGGTTCTAATGTTATGAAAAGCTAAAAGTCCCTTTAAATCATCCATCATATCAGGGAAAATTCACTTGTCGAACTAGACGTACGTCACAGAGGACAACATTAGACAATCTATGAAGGGCGGAGGACTATATTGGAACCAGTCCAGGAAGAAGACAGCTAATAGGATAGTATGGCGCTCTCTCTGGCAAACCTTTACATCCCAGGGTAGAAGAGGAACAGACTAATTAAGTAGTAAGTACTTCACTATGGAGCATGTAGCTACCAGTGCAAAAATCATTCACATGTTCTTGCAGCATTGGTTCTTAGCGTACTGTTTTACATACTGAGGTTGCCCTCCCAATGCATAACCTCATATTATTCACCTTCATAGACCTGCCTTATGTTGCGTGGGTAGTTACTGGTGTTGGAGGGTCCTTCGTTCGATTATTATAAGTTTAGTTGGTATGCTTGCTTATCTATCATTACACAACTTGTGTCCAAGCAAACCTCGGTTCCGTACGAACTGATCCATTATTACTATAAACTTCCTACAGAAAGAGTTCATCAGGTCAAGGGACCATCAACAATGCAAGTTGAAGCAATCAAACGTAATCAAAGTAATGTGGGTAAGTCTTCGATTCGAGTCCAATATTTATTACAAGTTGACGCGCGAAGACAGTTCACATTGATATACATTCATATATAGTTCATTAGAAATTACGTGCATAATATTCATGTCCGTCCGTGTCAAAACAATATGTCAGATGAACATCATGGCTATGTACATGCGCTGCTGTAGTCAACAGCCAGAAATGAGCGCATGAGTTCTTGACAGCTACAAATTGAATCATAATACGATTCTCCTTCCATTATTTAATTTACTTAATAATCTCATACTTTAGATTAATCCGAACTGACCCTGAGTTCTACATTGATTCATATATAGGCTATATACTAGGCCTTTCCTTGGAAGAAATACAAGACACGACTTCTCTGCTTGACGGATAGCGTAACAAGGGCCATGTAACCAAGTCACCAAGCGTGACCTTCCCAACGCGAATGCGTCATAATCTTAGCATATATTTCGCGTTCAGTATACCGTAAAATATCGACATATTCTATTAATGTTATTGACCCCTAAACGTTGCGCACTACTAAACCCCCAGCAGACGCCGTCATTTAAAATAACACCGTAACAGATTTCCTGTCCGACGGGGGAAAAAAAATCTATTAGATAGATTTTTTAAAAACTATATTAATCAAATTATTAAAAATTGAACAAAACCCGACGTATGGCCAACGATGTTCTATCTAGAACAGTGTCGCGGTCATGTCAGTAATATCTTATAATAAAATCAACGTCATATCATACATATAACTAATATTAAATAAAGAAATGTCACTGTCATTAATTAATTAACTAATTAATTTGATGTATGTATTGACTAACTACTAATGTGAGGTGTTATTAAAATTATTCTAATTAATTAAAATAATTAATTATAATATGTAAGTATGGTACTAAATAATTAATATCTAATTAAAGAAAATGAGAAATAGTATCAGAGAGAAAACGAAATAAAAATTGAGAAGTACGGACAATTAAAACTAAATATTAAAGTATACATTAAAATAGTAATGAGTGTGAAAATGAAGTATAAGGATAGATACCTAATTAAATTAAAGCAATCAGAAAGAAAAGAACAAAAAAAAATTCATGCATTTTAACTATACATATGAAATATCATAATCTAATATCTATCACCTTAATAATTAAAATATTAATTGGTGTGATATTTTTTTGTTTGATCTTTTCTTAGTATATTTTATTTTTTTATTTCATCACACTTCAACTTTATTTTATTATATATTAATTTAATAGCTAGCAAATGTAACAATATCGGACATGAAGATCCAATCGTTGTTACATCCCAATGACTTGTATGAAAGTTCATTAAGACACAAAGTTCGTCTTATCGAATTCTGATATGTTGATCCAATTGTCGTTATTTCCTTTATTGAAATTTTGAACGTAATTTGAATAAGTCATCACCGTATTTGTCCAGTCTATATAAGAGATTTCACAACGGGCTGATCACCCGTTTGCCAGTCACTTCGATTACGGAAACAACAGCAAATGGGTTGATTTGCCGTTGCCCTAAAGACGCCACTAGGCGTGATGGGAAGCAATGGCAAAGAAAACCTATCTGCTGTTGCCCTAAGACGCCACTAGGCGTAATGGCCACTGACTGCTTTGACGGTCGGTGGCTAAGGACGGAAGAAGAAGAAGAAGATATAAGAGATTGTTCCTTTTTACTATTTTGCAATCGAAATGAGTGATACGCAAAGTCCAAGTGAAGTCCAAATTTTCAATCGATCTGTAAAACTTGATATTTTGATCACAATAGTTTATTTCGAAATTTCCTCATTTAAGTAGGAAGTCCAACTGAAGTGTTGTATATTCTGACGTAGCATTAATACCGTTCATTGCAAATGTAATGCTTGATTAGTCAGAAAATTTTCTTGAAATAGTAGTATTCATTCAGAATCCGCAGGATGTCTTGACAAGGTATCGGCCATAATGTTCTCAGTTCCTGGTATCGATTCTATTTCGAAATCATAGGGTTGCAGCGCGATAGCAAATCGTGCAAGCTTTGGACTTTTATGGTTTGAACGACGTAATGCTGCTACAGATTTCTGATCTGTCTGGATCAGAAATGTTGATCCAAGCAAGAACTTTTCCAGCTTAGTGATTGCCCATATCACGGCGAGCAATTCTCTGTCTACAGTCGAATATTTAGTCTCCGTAGGTTTCAGCTTGCGTGAGATGTATAATACAGAATGAAGGATATCATCATGATATTGGAGTAGACAGGCCCCGAGTCCGTAATTACTCGCATCTGTACGGAGGACAAACTTTTTAGAAGCATCTGGTAATTTTAATACTGGTGGGCATGAAAAAATTCTTAATATACTGCGAAAAGTTCTGTCACATTCGTCTGTCCAATTTATCCTTAACGGCATGTTCTTCTTTAATAACGATGACAAGACAGCCGTGATGGATGACAAGTGAGGTACAAATCTGCTATAGTATTGGACTAACCCTAACAGACTCCTAACCTGTTTCTTCGTTTGAGGAACAGCTAAATTTAATATTTTAGAAACCGTACTCGGAATTGTTTGGATACGTCCTGATCCAATAATATGCCCCACGTTGGGCGCCACTGTTGCGTGGGTAGTTACTGGTGTTGGAGGGTCCTTCGTTCGATTATTATAAGTTTAGTTGGTATGCTTGCTTATCTATCATTACACAACTTGTGTCCAAGCAAACCTCGGTTCCGTACGAACTGATCCATTATTATGTCACGTAGGGTTTATATTCATTTAATTTCCTACATCTTCTTCCTATTCTTTCACCCGAATTCTCTCTTTTATTATCTCTGTATTTCCTTTTTCCTGTATATTTTTCATCCATTCGTTTTGCGAATATTATTTTCATATAATTCGCAAACTTTACCTGTTTTCCTTTCTCTAAAACTGAGAATCGCACCTGGGTGGTATTGCGTACATGTCAGTCGCGCTGGTCGGACGATAGGCGTGAATTTACAGCATTCGCTAGACATTCGTCTGAGGGTCTCTGGCCTGGGGCGTGAAAATTCACCCGAGGGACATGGAAAGTAGACAGAGAGTCTGCATTTCAGTAAACGCATGAGGTTTTTCGTCAGAAAAAAAAAACCCGGCTTAGCGTGAAAATCCACTCCGCACTGCAGACGGTGGTCTGAGATTTGCAACTCATGCAAGCCCTCGGCCACTGATGGCTGTTACGTCACGCGATAAGCGGACGAAGGTGTTATACGGACAGGGGAGACTATTTCGCTTGGCGAAATAAGATTAGGATCCTGTGTCCGATTTTAAAGATATTGGCCAAGTTTGAAACTTTAATTTCATTCTCGCTCATAGACTCACAGTAGATAGGTTGCTCGTAAACAGAATAGCTGTTAGCGAAGTATCTCAGTTTGTTTCGGCAATTTGTCGAACTTCTAGACTTCCAGAAATACTTTCAGCATTTTATTCTTAAGTTGTGCGACTACCTGTAATTCTGTGGTTGAGGTAATTAATATGATAGATATATAGATTTTGTGAGTGTTAAAGTGTTAAATCGCTTAATTCATTTTAATCTATTTCTTTAGCGCAGAAGAGAAATAAAGTGGTAGGCTATTATATTTTCTAGGGAAGCATTCAGTGGAAAGCAGAATAAAAATTAAAATTTCTAGCTTATAACGGCAATTGTAGCTATTTATGAATTTAATTTAACCGCTAATACTCAGTCGAGTGTATTTTTCTAAACTAACGTATAAACTCTAGAATCGAGCCTCATGAATGGTGACGGAATACGCACGTGTTCCTAATTCATGAGGATTGCTGATTTTTAAATATAACTTACGTCACGGGAAGTTTAAATGATAAGCAAAGCTCTCTGCTTGCAAGTTTAAATGTAAGTTATAACCAGTACATATTCTGTTTATTATATTATATGTGTTATTTTTCCTCCACACAGTGAAAGTTTTGGGGTGACCCTAACTTTACCAGCACCTAGTAGTAGTTTCCATACTTGTGAAGAAATAGACAGTCCTTATTTTGAACCACGTGGGTTTCTTAAGTACCACTGGTCTAACAGTGCATATGCAACCCGAGTTAGCCAGAAATACTATATCCCAATAACGGGTTTTCAAAGACTGTAATGATAAATACTGGACCCTGGAGCCAGATCTTAATTTCTTCTAGAAAAAAACTCTACGTAATCTTTCTGCCTGGTGGCGCGAAATACTTCAAGTATTAACTAACATTTCCCGACTATATATATATATATATATATATATATATATATATATATATATATATATATATATATATATATATATATATATATATATATATATATATTTTGTGGACAAATCTGTGGTGTGACTAAAGTGAATCCTATACTGAGGGAAGGCACCGACCTGACATTCATCATTTCTAGAAACCTACGCTATTGACACTGTGCTCTGCTAACTCCCGCGCCTGGAATAATTTTAGGTGTCTTAATCAGACATTTGAACAAATTTGCACACCCAAGTAGTCGTTCCCGGAGACTCCAAGTTAAATACGTCTTTTGGAACTGGGGACTTCTTGGCAGAAGACTGCATTTTTTTGAGTCTGTGTGAAGATCTAAAATCAGTGTGTTCCAAGAGGCAGCGAGCCAAGTCGTGAGTACATGTATGAGAGGCCATGGCGGAATGAATGAGTGTACGCTGGTTTGAGTGATATTTTCACTATTATATCTTTGACACCCTGTTGCTGTCCTAATTTTTTTTCAATCTGCATAATTTGTTGCTAAGGCTAGAGTTCTTGTGTTTTTGTCTTAGGTTAAATCAGATTTTTTTGTTCAAACTCTGTGCATATAATTACGAGATAAAACAACGAAAACTCTTAGAATCAAACCCTATGTATCTGTGACTCTGGCGCCATCATCTGTTCTCTTAACGGGGCTGGGCTAAACCTAGAGTTAACACTATAAGGGGGCTATCATCCTTGCAAAATTTCCTTGAATTTTATGACTATGTGTATATGTATCCTCATTGATGTACTTTCTTTGATGTTGTGAGCCGATTTTTTCCTGATATTAAAATCGCTCTTGAACTTAATAATAGTGTTTGGTCAGCTCGTTCTAGATATATATATATATATATATATATCATTGTTATAGTTTTCCCACGTCTGTGTGTTTACCTGTCGTCACGTGTATGTGCGTGCCTGTGAGTGATAGAAATATACGTAATATGTATATTGGTGTAGTCTGTATGACGCTGTAACAACTGTTGTAGAAGATAGGTGAGAGAGAGAAGAATTCTTTTCGCTTTCAGAGACAGCCACTATATCAAAATCTATCATCTCACGTGTGTGGAAATTCTATTACCTTTCACTAACTCTCACTGAGTCTATCACCTATTCAAACCTATTCAGAAGGGACCAAACCTAGTCTTAATTCTCCTATCGAAAATCTACGACATATTACTATAAACTTCCTACAGAAAGAGTTCATCAGGTCAAGGGACCATCAACAATGCAAGTTGAAGCAATCAAACGTAATCAAAGTAATGTGGGTAAGTCTTCGATTCGAGTCCAATATTTATTACAAGTTGACGCACGAAGACAGTTCACATTGGTATACATTCATATATAGTTCATTAGAAATTACGTGCATAATATTCATGTCCGTCCGTGTCAAAACAATATGTCAGATGAACATCATGGCTATGTACATGCGCTGCTCTAGTCAACAGGCAGAAATGAGCGCATGAGTTCTTGACAGCTACAAATTGAATCATAATACGATTCTCCTTCCATTATTTAATTTACTTAATAATCTCATACTTTAGATTAATCCGAACTGACCCTGAGTTCTACATTGATTCATATATAGGCTATATACTAGGCCTTTCCTTGGAAGAAATACAAGACACGACTTCTCTGCTTGACGGATAGCGTAACAAGGGCCATGTAACCAAGTCACCAAGCGTGACCTTCCCAACGCGAATGCGTCATAATCTTAGCATATATTTCGCGTTCAGTATACCGTAAAATATCGACATATTCTATTAATGTTATTGACCCCTAAACGTTGCGCACTACTAAACCCCCAGCAGACGCCGTCATTTAAAATAACACCGTAACACCTTAGTGAGCAGTAGTTATATTTTGTCTTGGCTTCCTTAGAGATCCATGAGACTATACGGGATATATAGGCAGATTATAATTTTCAGGTTGTATTATTACCTTCATTGGACTTTGTACGCAATAGGGACTACATGCACTGTGTTAATTGGTAGGATGTAATATAGTTCAGAAGGAGCGAGAAGAAGAAGAAGAAGGGCAGGAGACGAAGTAGAAAAAGAGGAGAAGAAGAAAGAGGAGAAGAAAAAGACAAAGGTGGAGAAGGAAGAGGAGAAGGAAAAGAAGAAGAGGACAGAGGAGAAGAAGACGAAGACGAAGGGAGATGAGAAAGAGAAGGAGAAGAAAGAATTGAAGAAGAAGACGAAGAAGAAGGGATATGAGGAATAGTAGAAGAAGAAAGAGGAGAAGAAGAAGGATAAATAGGAAGAGGAGAAGAAGAAGAAAGGGATGAAGAAGAAAAAGGAAAAGAAGAAGAAGAAGGAGAAGAACGAGGAAGAGAAGAATAAGAAGAACAAGAAGAAGAAGACGAAGAAGAAGGAGGAAGAGGAGAAGAAGAAGAAGAAGAAGAAGAAGGAAGAGGAGAAGAAGAAGAAGAAGAAGACGAAGAAAGAGAAGAAGAAAAAGAAGAAGAATACGAAGATGAAGAAGAATAAGACGAATATGAAGAATAATCAGGAAGAAAAAGAGAAGATGAAGAAGCAAGAGGTGTACTCAGGGAGTCATTCTGCCACTTCAACGAATGAAGAACGGTGAGCGTAAGATAATCTCGCAGTCAAAAGACATGTGAGTCTATTAAATACTTTGCCAGTTTGGAGATAGACGACGACACAATGTCCAGGAACCAGCTTCATTGAAAAACGTGGCGTTGGTAGGTAAAGGTCTCGCCCTACTTTTCTTTCCCTGAATTATTTAGCGCGTAAAAGACAGTGTCCGGCAGCACAATTACTGGATCTCAATATAGGACACATACAAATGGAAGAGAAATATTAAATTTAATAACAAATATAATAATAAACGAAGCTCGGAAATGGAAGAAAGAACTAAGTCCTATTGTTACGAATAAATCAAATAAGGAAAATTGAATTTCGTGGCAACAGTGCGTCTAAACAAGCACTGAAGACTTCTAAACAAATACAGTTGTATGGGTTAAAATTGAAAGATGGGGGAATGGAGTGGCTAAGAGGTATAGCGTCCGCCTCGAATTCTAGAGGTACTGGGTTCGATTCCCAGTAAAGGGAATATAATTTACGGAAATATTTTTCAGAACCAGTGGTCCTGATCATGTCATACTCCCCCCTGGTCTCATGGGTAGTGAGATTCTCGGATAAGGGCGAAAAAATAGGAAGTCCTATATGAGTTGGGGACGTTAAAAATCCCACGGCAGTTGGATATCGTAAAGAGTGGCCATAAGGCCGCTGCCCTGGCAAAGTTTAAAAATTAGAAACCTATCCATCAAATTAATTTATAGAATGTGTGATTCCTATTTACACACATAGGGATTCTCGCCGGTGCTACGGAGTTCGTGCACTGTGCTGAGATCTCCCTTCTGTGATCTAAGAGAGGAGATCGGAGCACTAATTGAGTAGTCCGTATGCAATGAGGATGGTCATTAAAACCAAACCAAACTAAACCAAACCGATATAGAAAGACGAACAATAAAGTAATTCAAACAGTAAAGACAAACATTTAAAATAACAACACTGAGCTACTAACTATGCATCTTAAAAAAAAATTTTGACTTCTTAGATATGTAAATAAGCTAAATAATGATAAATCTTTTCAGATAAAAATTTCTTCTTATTATTCTGCTTCTTCTTCTTCTCTTCTTCATACACTTTAAGATGTAACTTGGATATGTTTAAAGAAAACAATGGCCATCCTAAGTTTGTTGGTATCTCCATAGAATTTGTCTAAGAATGGTACTAGTGACGTCCATTTGTGCGTTCTCTGTCCCTCATTTGTTGATTTTTTTTTTTTTTTTTTTTTTTTTATTTATTTATTTATTTATTTGTTTTAAATTAATTAATTATTATTATTTATTTATTTATATTTTATTTTATTTTATTTTTTATTTTATTTATTATTTATTGATTACTTTTTTCTTTTTTCTCACTCTTTTCCAGTCCTTGTTTTCATTATTTCTTATTTTTAATGTACTATCAACTTCCTCTTTCCGGTTTAGTGGCAGCCATCTTGCTTCACATGTGACTGGACTTAATATTAAGGGAGTTTTTTTTCTCTTATTTTTATAGTTTCATGTTCTCTACTTAATTCTCATTTTCTTTCCCTCCTGTCTCTTGTTTGTCTGTCCCTGACGAAGGCCTTGTGGCCGCAACGTAGGTTTTTCTTGTCCTTCTCCTTGTAAGACGTATTACTATTTGTGTGGGTGTGTTTTTTTTTTTTTTTTTTTTCAACTGTTTTACCCCGTCTTACGGCAGTTCTCACATACTTATATATTACCCCGTAACTGACTGCACTGTCTACCTGTTTGCTCACTTTTCACTTTTATCTCCTCTCTAACTTTCGATCTATTCACCTACTTTCATTGTTTATTATTTTTTATTTATTCTTTATATCTATTAAATAAATTATTTTTATATTTAATTTTATTTATTTTTGCATGTGTGTGGTCTCACTCGATTTGCCATTATGCCTTCACTGAAACACTTCATTAATTCACTTCGGTCTTCTATTACCACCTCATTCAGCCTCTTACCACCTGCTATATCTCGCACTGCAACTGATTTTGTATTTGCTACATTCAAGAAAACTAGATTCACTTGCCATCTCCACTTTATCCGCACCTGCCTCCGCCTTACAGTTCTCCCTCATGGCTTCACTTCTCACTTCAACCCCTCTGCTGGCCATATTCACCCTCGTGAACATCGCCTCTTACAGCGCATCGAGACCACATGTGGGTTCCAGCGTATGCGAGCTGTCGCAGCTATCCATTCTCGCCTCCTGGCAGATATCAGTGCTCAGCAGTCTCAGCTTCTACTCCGCTTACGTAGTCTCACCTCCAGCTACTTTCCTGCCTTCCCCATTATCCGCATTATTATCCATACCCTCAACCGGCAATTGTATGATTTTTTATCCGCCCAGAAAAAGGACAAACTTTCCCGCCTCTGTCCTACCCCTGAGACTGTCCCTGCCTCCTCTACTCCATCTCGTTCCCAGGTTGTTTGTATTCCCTCTGATCTTGCCCTCTCTGAGGGAGAGCTTTCAGTCCTCAGCAAGGGCTTGCACTTTGTCCCTCTCCAACCATCCTCTGATCAGTACAATCTCCTCCAAGATGTCCATCGGTTTCATCGCCGTCTGCAACTTCAGCTCCTTTTCCGCAACAGTGATGGTCCTCAGAGATCGCAGGCTGAATCAGATGATGCCTTTGCACGCTTTGCTCCTCCCAAGAATAAACATTTTACACCCTCTCCTGGGGCTTCCCACGCTTTGGATTTATATATTCAGAATACCCTCCACGACATTCAGCAGCTCCAACCTCAACACCTGCGTTATTCAAACCTTTCTTCTGATGAGTCTCATGCCCTCTCTAAGCTCCGCCGCAGAGATGACATTGTTATCAAACCGGCTGACAAAGGAGGTGCCATTGTGGTATGGCGCAAGGACCTGTACCTCCAAGAAGGTAATAAGCAGCTCACCAACAGCTCCTTCTACCAGCGCCGTGACAATGATGCGGCAGTCCTCAACAATCGTCTGGTCCATGACACCATCAAAAGTCTTATCGCCAACAAGTCCTTACCTTCTAGCGCTTCTCATCTCCGTATTGACAATAGTGGTCTGGGCAAGCCCGTGTTTTATATGCTTCCCAAAATTCATAAACCCTCCAACCCAGGGAGACCCATTGTCTCTGCGTGTGCCTGCCCTACCGAACGCATATCACACTTCCTCGACGGCATCTTCCAGCCTATTGTAGAGCAGCTTCCTTCCTTCTTAAAGGACACAAACCATGCTCTTACTACTTTTTCCTCTATTCAGCTTTCTCCAGACCGTACATACCGTTTATTTCTGTTAGATGTTTGCTCACTTTACACTTCCATTCCTCACTCTGATGGTCTCCGAGCTCTCCGGTTTTTCCTGGACCAGCGCACGCACCCCTCTATCGCTACAGAGACTCTCCTGCGCCTTGCAGAACTGGTCCTTCGACTCAATTCCTTTGAGTTCAATGGACAGTTCTTTGACCAAATTAGTGGAGTTGCCATGGGCACCAAGATGGGTCCCAGTTATGCCTGCCTCTTCATGGGCTACCTGGAGTATCAGGTGTGGCAGCAGTATCCTGGACCTTTTCCATTGATGTATCATAGATACATCGATGATGGCATAGGTCTCACCGATATGCCAGATGTTGACCTATCTAGGTTCATTAATTTCATTAACAACTTCCACCCTACAATCCAATTCACCTCTCACATCTCCACTGTCTCTGTTTATTTCCTTGACATTGTTGTCACTATCCCTCCCCTCCACCTCACCACTTCGGTGTACTACAAACCCACCGATGCACACAGTTACCTCCTTTATACTTCCTCTCATCCTCCGGCTTGTCGGGACTCCTTGCCTTTCTCACAACTTCTCCGCCTCCGTCGGTTATGTCAAGATGATGACAACTTTCTATGCCGAGCACAAGAAATGTTGGACTTCATCCGTAACAGACAGTATCCAGAAGATGTTCTTACCTCTGCCTTAGAACGTGTTCTCCCTATCTCACGTCTAGAGGCCCTCAAACCCAGCCAAAAAACCTCCTCTGATAGAGTCAAGTTAATAATGACCTATCACCCTCACAGCACTGCTGTCAAAAGGATCCTGTTTCGCCACCTACCTCTCCTCCAAGCTGACCCAGTGGCGCGGGAAGCATTTAGTGAGCCACCCTTGCTGGTATATAGACGGGACAAAAATTTGAGGGACCTCCTAGTCCACAGCCGTTTAAAAACCGTCAACGATGGCCACTTTGGAACCAAGCCATGTAACCGTACACGATGTAAGACATGTCAGTATGTAATCGAAACACGTTCAGTCTCGTTCCCTAACGCCAAGTTCACCATCACCCATGGCTTCACATGTGAGTCACGCAACGTCATTTATGCTATTATATGCAAACGTTGCACCATTACGTACATCGGCCAAACGGGCACACGACTGGGCGACCGATTCTGCAGACACCTCTATGACATCTCTCAGTTTAATTCCACACCTGTGGCCATCCACTTCAATGGCCCTGACCACCACGGTGCCACTGACATCCAGGTGACAGCCATCAGATACTGTTCCTCGGACGCCAACAGTCGGTTTCGCCAGGAAAAACGCCTCATCCATCTTATGGGTTGCCTCAAACCACACGGTTTGAATACCCAACATTCTTTTGTCTGAGACGCCTTTCTCTATCGAGTCCCAGTTGTATTATGACTTTCTACTTTGATGCGATCACCCTTTTTTTTTCTTTTTTTTAAAACCATTTTTTTAATTTAATAATTTTATTTATTTACTTATTATTATTATTATTATTATTATTTATTTTTTTTTTTTAAATTTGTTTATTTTATTTTATTAAAAATTTTTTTTTTTTTTTTTTTTAAATTTTGTTTTTCCTTTATTATTTTTTATTTTATTTATTTATTTTTTATTTATTTATTTGTTTTAAATTTATTTATTATTATTATTTATTTATTTATATTTTATTTTATTTATTTATTTTTATTTATTTATTTATTATTTATTGATTACTTTTTTCTCACTCTTTTCCAGTCCTTGTTTTTATTATTTCTTATTTTTAATATACTATCAACTTCCTCTTTCCGGTTTAGTGGCAGCCATCTTGCTTCCCATGTGACTGGACTTAATATTAAGGGAGTTTTTTTCTCTTATTTTTATAGTTTCATGTTCTCTACTTAATTCTCATTTTCTTTCCCTCCTGTCTCTTGTTTGTCTGTCCCTGACGAAGGCCTTGTGGCCGCAACGTAGGTTTTTCTTGTCCTTCTCCTTGTAAGACGTATTACTATTTGTGTGGGTGTGTGTGTGTTTTTTTTGTTTTTTGTTTTTTTTTTCAATTGCTGGCATATAGACGGGACAAAAATGTGAGGGACCTCCTAGTCCACAGCCGTTTGAAAACCGTCAATGATGGCCACTTTGGAACCAAACCATGTAACCGTACACGATGTAAGACATGTCAGTATGTAATCGAAACACGTTCAGTCTCGTTCCCTAACGCCAAGTTCACCATCACCCATGGCTTCACATGTGAGTCACGCAACGTCATTTATGCTATTATATGCAAACGTTGCACCATTACGTACATCGGCCAAACGGGCACACGACTGGGCGACCGATTCTGCAGACACCTCTATGACATCTCTCAGTTTAATTCCACACCTGTGGCCATCCACTTCAATGGCCCTGACCACCACGGTGCCACTGACATCCAGGTGACAGCCATCAGATACTGTTCCTCGGACGCCAACAGTCGGTTTCGCCAGGAACAACGCCTCATCCATCTTATGGGTTGCCTCAAACCACACGGTTTGAATACCCAACATTCTTTTGTCTGAGACGCCTTTCTCTATCGAGTCCCAGTTGTATTATGACTTTCTACTTTGATGCGATCACCCTGTTTTTTTTTTGTTATTTTTGTTTTTTTTAAATTACCATTTTTTTAATTTAATAATTTTATTTATTATTATTATTACTTTTTTTTTTTAATTTTTTATTTCCTTTATTATTTTTTATTTTATTTAATTCTTTCTTTATTTTTTATTTTTATTTATTTATTATTATTATTACTTTTTTTTAAAATTATTTTTTTCCTTTATTATTTTTTTATTTTATTTATTTCTTTCTTTATTTTTTTTATTTATTTATTTATTTATTTATTTGTTTTAAATTAATTAATTATTATTATTTATTTATTTATATTTTATTTTATTTATTTTTTTATTTTATTTATTATTTATTGATTACTTTTTTCTTTTTTCTCACTCTTTTCCAGTCCTTGTTTTCATTATTTCTTATTTTTAATGTACTATCAACTTCCTCTTTCCGGTTTAGTGGCAGCCATCTTGCTTCACATGTGACTGGACTTAATATTAAGGGAGTTTTTTTCTCTTATTTTTATAGTTTCATGTTCTCTACTTAATTCTCATTTTCTTTCCCACCTGTCTCTTGTTTGTCTGTCCCTGACGAAGGCCTTGTGGCCGCAACGTAGGTTTTTCTTGTCCTTCTCCTTGTAAGACGTATTACTATTTGTGTGGGTGTGTGTTTTTTTTTTCAACTTTTTAAAAAGTATGGTGGAATATATGTATGTTTGTGTGTTTGTGTATACACGATAAAGAACAAAGGGGTGTTAAAAGGGTGGGGGGCTTTTTAAAATATTAGTTGTCAAAAGGGGGCGTTGCTACAATCAGAATTGAGAAACACTGAACTAGATTGACTTCAACGGTAAACGGAAAGTATTTGTGACTTTCTAAGTAATCCTTTCCCGCCAGACACGAATGCCCGTCTGGGGGGCATTGTTCGCTACAAAACCGTTTAGACATTGTGGCGGAGAATAAAAAAGGAAGACCAGATGTTGTCTGTGGAAATTTTTGTGTGTGCAACTATATGTCGCGACCTATCTTTCTGGGGACCAGGAAAGTACAGGTGATAATTGCTTAATCACTTCCATCCAGACATTTTCCGTGTATTTATTACAGAGAAACCCGTTAGGGTAAACAAATTAGCGAGGACACTATCTGCAGGAGAGGTTACAAATCTTAATTTAAAGGTTACCGAAGAGTGGCGGAAGAAGTCGGATCATATATAAGAGATGAGGTCATGTGTTTACATTTTACAGTGATATTTTAAAACACGTGGGGGAAAGTAAATAAATGACACCCCGACCCACAACATTCTGCTCATGGATTGGATCATATGGGAGTCATAAATAAACATTTATTCTGATTGGATATTTTGTCGGACACGCCAGTTGGAAGCATGGGCAGAAAAACTGCAATATAACGTAACAAATTCGGAGGCTAAAACACACTGCATTCCAGAATCGTCAAAAGTAGATAGGTCGGACTGAAGCCAGGAAAAGAATAGAGTTAGGATTCTGACCTTATAGGACCGGATAAAACACGTATCGGAACTCCTTCTGAACACTACAGCACCGACAATCTACCTGTTAATACGGAAACCGGACGCCTACAAGACCTACTCACAAAGTCACAGAGGGAGTCTAGCTAGAAATAATACCCCTGACGCGTATATGAGGCATCTTTATCAAGTTGCCAAGAAGTTATTCTACTGAGCAAGAAGTCTAGAGGTCTCAATTATCGGGCTTGTGGTACGACGTAGATACCATTTGAGGTACTACTCTACGATACCAGTAGTACTACTATTCTGTGGTTCAAAGCTTGTGATCGACACTGGAAACCTACGTTCCACGGGTTGTGAAGATACCTGCCTTGACCAGAAGAGGTTACCTCTTGAACTGATCTGGAGACGTGCCTTTGCCACTGAGACGAATTGACGGAAACAGCAGCATCAACACTCCATCGTTTTTGCATTTCTAGCTGGCCAAATACAGAAGAACTTTGTTTTTTTCTTTTTTCTTTTCAACATTACGTTTCTAAAGCCGGCATCTTTTCTAGGAAGAAACCTACATTTTATTAGTCACCAGCTCTTTTTTATTTACATTTGTTCAAAAGTAATTGATCATTAAAT
Source organism: Oreohelix idahoensis (assembly GCA_024509875.1). Classification (NCBI taxonomy): domain Eukaryota; kingdom Metazoa; phylum Mollusca; class Gastropoda; order Stylommatophora; family Oreohelicidae; genus Oreohelix; species Oreohelix idahoensis. The sequence goes on from JAMPIV010015552.1 coordinate 213,737, forward strand.
CCTTATATGTCGTTTACTAATTCACAGTTCATTTAGTTATTACATAGAGAAGTGCACATGCATGAATCAGTATCTTTAATATAAATCTATATATAGTCAATAAGAAGAATTTTACTGTTAATTGAGTTGGGGGGGGGGGGGGGGGGGGGGGGGCTTGTTCGAGGTAAATTAAATTTTAATAATACCTCTTCACAAAAGGCGGCGGGCAGATAAAAGTTAACATTGCTAAGACACATTCAGCATTGTTCTTGACTTCTGAAATATCTTGTGAAAACTCCCTCAAAGTAGAAGCATCTTCATCCTTCTATCTGCATCTCTGCCAAGAGTAATATTGTGCGAAGGTAGATACCTTTGAAGACCCACATTAGATACTCTAGGTTGTGGCCATTGCGGGACTACCACTGCAGAGGAAGGGGAGGCAACACGTTACAGGACTGCATTCTTAAGGGATGACTAAACCACTTAATCTTCATTCTTTCTGTATATACTTGATGCAGAATGTAGTTCCTGCAAAGTTACACTCAGAAAATAGAAACAAAGCTAGCACTACAACGGTTTAAAAAAAAGCATGGGTTGAAACTACGAATTCAATAAAAGATAATTCAGACAATTTAAAATATTTTGAACGTACCAGTAATAATAATAATATTACACATTAGAACGGCGTACTGTCACATCTAAAAAGCGAACAATAATATTGTTAAAATGCTAGTGTATTTTTTTTTAAGTTCAGAAAAGTTTAAGCGGCCTAAAAATTGAAATTAATTGTTTCGTTACACTTAAGGGTTTAAAAACGCACCCAGTTTTTAATAATGATATGACATCAGAGTGTAAGGTCAGAGCTTTATTATTTCAAAACGTGCGCCTTCTCGTCATAAAAACAGTAAATATACCACAAAAAATTTCTTAGAAATACGAATAAACTGAAAAAATGGGAACTTGGGGGAAAATAAACATAAAAAAAGGGTGGGGGGCTGGAAAGATAAGAGGCAACGGAAAAGAAGGGAGGAAACCAATTAAAATTGTTGGATATGCTAAAAACAAGGAAAGAATATGCCTACTGCACCAAGAGGCATGTTTTACAAGGCAGTTAATACGAGGTTGTACATATGGCTGGCAACCTCACCATGTTGAATAAATTGTTACAGAAACAAACGCTTCAAGAGCACGTAAATGATGGATGCAAGTTTCTTGCAGGGGGAGGGGGAAGGGGGAGCTGCGGTGCTGGTTCCTTGCTCCGTACGGAGCTAACATGAAAGTGATGATGATAATGATGATGATAATGATGACAATTATCGGAAACACTGTTTTTTTTTTTTAGTTCTGCTATTTCTATCACACATTTCTGTCCACATACACACATACAGTAACTATCAAATCTCTTTCTTAAGAAAGTAAGAGTGCAGAGTGGCGAAGTGAGCTAGAGTGACTGCTTCTCCACGCGAAGATGTCTAGCTTGAAAACTAGTAGCGTCACGACGCAGTCCACCCAGCTGTGAATGGATACCTGACTCTGCTCTTGAGTTAGGGACGGCAAAAGCAGCGAACGATGGAGCCGGTCGTCCCACAATATAAAGTTGGTCGTAGTATAGTGAATCTCTAACATTACACTCCTCTACGGCATAATCTGATATTCGACTACCTGTATCATCTTTAATCATCATCAGCATTTCCCTGGCGCTTTCTATGAAGCATGTAACGAACGAACGAACGAACAAACTTTATTTTCATAGGGTTGAGAATTGGGCACGCAGGCCCGTCTAACATTCTGCCCTTCCTTTCGCTCAACTTTTATACTGAATTCATTTATTCTCATATGCATGTTACATATCAATTTCAAGAAATTCAACGTGAAGTAAAATAATAATATAGCACACTCATATTAACATTAATTACTTATAAGCATGACATAACATATGTTGAAAAGTACAAAAATCGTCATTAGAACCTACAGTTGATGGCTGTTATAAGAAAAGATAATCCGATTAGGGGGGCATGTAATCAGAATTCAGAAAGTATTCAAAAAGTCTATGATTGTATGAATAGGGAGTGAGGTTGTTTCTTAGGTTATGTGGAAGACAATTCCAAAGATGAGCAGCAGAGTACGCCAAGCTTTTCTTGAATAAGTCAAGCCTAGGCTTGGGTACTTGCAATCTGTAACCAGCACTGGAGCCTGGTCTACCTGAAAGCCTGCACGACACAAGCACGTGCTCTTACATCGGTTGTTTCTGTGGCAATGTGTTTAACATAAAGAGTTTGGCAGCACCATACGCGTCCTCGAAGCCGCGGTAGCGCAGTGGTTAGTGCACTGGCTTCTTAGCTCGGTAGTCCATGGTTCGATCCCCAGTTGAGGTAGGATTTTTAGACCGCAAACGGCTCCGGGGTCGACCCAGCCTCATGTATTGGGTACCAGAGCAACTCTGGGAAGGTTAAGGCGGCCGACGTGATGCTGACCACATCACCCCTAGTGTGTCGATGGTCAAGAAAATATGGGCCTAACACCATATTCCCAATATGCCTCAATGGGCGTGTAACGGGATCCTTGACCTTTACCTTATACACGTCATCATATTATTCGTCTTGTCTGAGTGTACAGTACCCCTATTCTTCCCTTGTCTCTTCCGATAACCCCGGGAATTACACGGGGGCCTTACCATTCGGGCCTTTCCTTATTTCTTAGTGCCATCTTTGTAAGCATCCGGTTGGCAGAGTGGTAAAGCGTAAGCCTCTTGGCACAGGTACCGGGTTCTAAGCACTATGGCGTCACGCTCCTTTCTCACCATCATATCACTTCAGCTCCTCAAGGAGCATAGGCCTTCAACAAACTTCTGCCAAGTTTTCTAGTCACGTGCCATCAGCTCAAATTAGTTCCGTGCCTTTATCATGCCCTTCATGTCTGTCTCCAGTTCTCTTCTCCATGTGTTACTTGGTCTTCCTTCTACCCAGATGTAAATGGGTACCTGACTGTGCTCTTGATTTGGTTTAGTGTGGTTTTAAGGACCATCATCATTGCACACGGACAACGTCATCGGTGTTCCGATCTCTCCCCTTACATCACGCAAGGAGGATATCAGCACAGTGCACGATTCCAATGTATGTATACAGGAATCACACATTCTATCAATATTTTTTTCTATTATTTTCACTCACAGAAGGCAAAAGCTGAGAGGAAGAGAACCGAACCCCCGCCTCATAAAATAGAGATCTAACATATTAAAGTCTCTAACACTTCACTCTCCTGCGTCATTATTGCTATAGACCTACCTTTACCCTTTAACCCTTTTCTTATCTATTACTAATATCTTCTGCATGTGTAATTTTGGCAGAAAATCCCTGTATTCTACGTCTTTTCCCATCACGTTCCAGGTTTAACCGTATATAAAAAAACAAAACAAACAAACAAACAAACTCAGCTTTGCAGAACATCAAACCATAGTTGGCGACCTGATTGAAAAAAAACAAATTAATTGAAAATTTCATCGACACGGTTAAATTAGCGTTATCAAGAAATCTATAACAGTAGGGATTGTCAATTAATGATATTGGGAAATGTGGGGAGATATTTCTCAGCATGAGATATTGTTACATAGAGTCCTACCTTAATTACGTGTTTGAATGAGTGACAGGAAATCATGTCCCGGTTTATGCACTGGTTTTAATAAATATCATTCGTGAAGTGTAGATTTCTTCTGATTTTTTTCTTTCAAAGAAGTCGACTGTGTAATAAACACTTTCAATTTTTTTCCCCATAGGAGTCTGTTACGTAATAAATATATTCAATTAATCTTTTCCCCCAAGAAACCGGATGTGTAATGAATATTTTTAATTATTTTGTTCCAGGAAAGTCTATTACCTTATTCAATTCTTTTTTTTTCCTTGGGTTCAGATAAATCTGTTGTGTAACAAATGTTTTGATTTTTTTTTTCCCAGAAAAGTCTGCTGTGAAACTGCGACAGAATGGAGCGACCCTTCTCGATCTTTGTTTCATTACGGCAGTATCAGTTACATTTTTGTACTGATTTTTATTGCGTGCCTTCAATTGTCGCACTTTCTTTCTTTCTCTGCTATGTGTAGCAGATATTTGGTATTTTCCTTCTTACACCCTTCTCTGGGATAAGTCGGAATATCTGTTTGTTATCCATTTAACTCACGGGTGCGGCAGACATCAGAATAAATATTAGCCCAACAAATCGCCAGTGTATTTGCTAATCGCTGATAAAGGCCAAGGTGCGTGACATATAAGAGATTACTTGTCAGGGTGACACATTTTGGACAGACAAGGATGACCTAATCGCTTCCTGTCCGACTTGTTATGACAAGATTACTTTAGACAGTAAAAAATTGTTACCTCTGAAACACATTGTCGTATAAGTTTACATATGTGTTGGTGAGTTCGCCTGCCAGGCAATCCTATGTTTTCATACCATATATGGGAAAAGTGACCTCTACATTACGTTCAAAAATGTTCCATGTCAGGAATATTTTGAAATCGCCCCCCCCCCCCTTTTTCCATCCCAACACGCATGTTTGAAAATGATTGGAGCTTTTGAGTAACCCGATAACTAACAGATGCGGGGGAGGACAATGAATATAACCTGACACGCTTCAGTGTTAAGACACTGTGAGATTAACGCTTGCCAAGACACCAGACGTGCCAGTAGTTAGAATCAGGATTCCATCTTATAAGACCGGACACCTTTTATTGGAGTATTCATAAGGACTTACAAAACAGCCTAGGAAACTCTATCAATTTAATAAGGAAAGCCACTGTCTGAGGAAACTGAACCCACGGAGTCAAAGAAGGAATTATCTTATCAAAAGTAACGACCCCAAGAACACGTGTAAGAGGCCTACTCAAGTGCCCTAACTTTATTCATCTGAGCAAAACGTCTGTGAGCCAGGATTGGCGTAAGTTGTCATTTTACATTCTATATTTTTCATTACTAACATGTGAACTAATATGTACGAGGGGCGTTCAGAAAGTAATGCACCACATCGTTTTTCTCAGGAGCTGTTTATTCAAAAAGCATGAAATTTATACACAATATACATGGATATGTCATGTAAACATCGGTATTATTCAACATAATCCCCATCAACTTGTACGGCTTTATGCCAGCGCGAAACAAGTGCATGTATTCCTAGCCGGTACCAGTTTTTGTCTTGATTATGTAGCCATTTCTTTGCTGCATGAATCACTCCTTCGTCATCTTCAAACCTTGTCTCACGGAGTGCATCTTTAAGTGGACCAAATAGATGAAAATCAGAGGGTGTCTAGTAAATGATAGAAGACTAAGAACAGTAAGTACAGGACAGAGGGTAGGTTTTGGTACTGTATAAACATTTATAATTTATAACTTGTAGGGTGAGGATATATCAAAAGTCATTCTTGCGGGTGCCTTTTTACAATCACTTAACTTTAATACGGGAGTCTTGCAGCTGTGGTTCATCAATTCTGTGATGACGAAAGCCTTCTCCACACTCTCTTCCACTGTAGGATGTTAAGGTGGATGGTTTTCCCTCACAATAGCGGCGTGAATACCACAAATCGTCTGATGGCTTGTAACCACGAACTTTAGACAAATAGAAAGAAACAAATGCCTGCTAAGTACATTTGTTTGCCGCAAACTAACAGGCCCATTGTCATGCGCTCCACCCACCAATGTTAACCTCTCAGAAGAATTAGATTCCCGAACACACAGTGTAACTCAGGGAATATGATGAAAATTCACCAATATCCTTCTGGGTGTTAACTAGGAACTTGCGTCTGGAGTGCGTGAATAATGATTTGCCTGAATTACAATTAAAAAAGGTTCATAAATCTCACAAGATAATATGTTACACCTTAGGCACATGTAAGATAATCATCACTCATTACTCATCACTACTCCCGTCGGAGTCTGGGGTCGCTCTGCTGTCGGGTTTCCCGCACGACTAGTCAGAAACCATCACCATCTCTTGCAGTAGTGATTCAAGCATATTACATTTTCATATGTTGAGGTTGCCAGCCTTATATATATATATATATATATATATATATATATATATATATATATATATATATATATATATATATATATATATATATATATATATATATATATATATATATATATATATATATTTATATATTTATTTATATATTTATATATATTTATATATATTTATATATTTATATATATTTATATATTTATTTATTTATATTTATTTATTTATATTTATTTATTTATTTATTTTTTTCTTAATATTTATTTGTTTATTTATTTATATATATATATATATATATATATATATATATATATATATATATATATATATATATATATTATATATATATATATATATATATATATATATATATATATTTATATATATATATATATATATATATATATATATATATATATATATATATATATATATATATATATATATATATATATATATATATATATATATATATATATATATATATGTTGAAGGCGATCTTCTCTGTTGTTCTGGAACATTCAATTTGACAACAATGTTCCATATAATGTCAATAAAGTGGTTATAAATTCTGGCCATGTTAGTTGAGTTCTTATATGGTTTCATTCAAGATTTTCATCGTGTCAATTGGTGTTGCTTTACGCGAATGCGGGGTGGGGTAGAAAAAACGTGTGAGCAAACATTTGAAAGTTGCAATTATATTGAACTTGTAATTCCATTGACGTGAGAAGTCGGTTCATTGAGTCCATACATTTATTCACAGTGATACATACATGATGATCAATTCCAATAGGAGTAGAAAATAAGTCCATAGAAGTAATGCATAAATTAATCAATAGCATAGACTGCTGGTTATGTGTCAATGTCCGTTATGAGGATACAATGCAGTATTGTCGTCAGAACATCACAGCTATATGCACGAGCAGATAGACATGGCTACCTGCCGACAGTGAGACTGCGAGTCTGAAATATATTCATACGAATTTGACGATTATTCTCATCCTTCTGAGGATTCTAGTTAAATACTAACCTCCAATAATTTCCCTCTCATATAGAGTTTTAGGACTGACCCTGATCCATCAAAAATGCACATAAAATGGCTATATCCTGCCATTAAATTGGAAGGTTAGAAAAACGCAGCTATTCAGCTTGGCGGTCAAGTAACAAAGGGTAGCGTTTCTTAGTTACCGACTGTGTCCTAAACAACGCTATACACGTCATAATCGATCGTGTATGAAGCGTTCAGTAATTGAAACATCTATCGCAATATATTAAATGTCTTAACCTTTACAATTGCACGTCTGGTAACCTTTAGCAGACGGCGTTAATATCATATGCCGTAACAATTCCCTGTACACCGGGGAAAAAAAAAATCGATAGATTTTTTTTCAATATCTATCCGACTTAACAATTTTTCAAAAAAAATTTAACACAATTGTGACATATGGCCGACGATGTTCTGAGTAGAACCGTGTTGCGGTCGTGTCAATTAACTATTTGTCATAGTCATCTAACATAAATCACATTATATATCAATATTATACATATTATTATATCAACTAAATAAATGTCCAATGTTAATAGTGAATGATAAAATTAAATTAAAGTTAGGTCTGTCGTATTAGTATGTCATATAGGAATTAATTTGACTAATTAAAATTAAATTAATTAATTAAACTAAGAGTTAAATTATTAAGGTTCTAATGTAACGCGATGTTATGAGAGAAGAAAAAACAAACTAAGTGAGAAGAAATAGAAAGAAATTCGAATATAAGTTTTAACTTAATTGTGTGTGTTAAGTGTTAGTGAATAATAACTATCTAATTTAACTAACTAAATAATGTATAGGTACATTAAAAAAAAAATTATTAATCTAATACTTGTGTGAGATTTATTTTCTCTTTTCATAATTTCTTCTTTTTATATTTCGTTCTCTTTTTTGTTCTTTCATTTCATTTTTTTTCTCACATTTCATTTTATTGATAATAATTCAATTAAGAAGTTAAGTTAACTAATTAATTAGTATAGGATATGATGATCCATCCGTAGTCTTGATCCTGATGAATTCTTTTAGGCAAAAATGTTCAAACGTTTACGTTGGAAAGAAATGTCATTTATCCCAGCATCCAAGAATTAAGTATACACAGGAACATCAGTTCGGTTTGTCGTCAGACATTAGTCCATGATTGTTCAAAGAGTATTCATATCTCGTGTATGGACGTTAGACGAAGTTCGAGTGTCAGTATATATACCTTGATTGTCTTTTAGTTCAATTCTGTGATGCATATAGTGTATATAAAGTTTAAATTGAAGGCAAGGTTAGTTCCTTTATAGTTGATATGTTTAAGGAATGTCAATGTTGATTATTCGTCGTCAATAGGATTACGTGATAACGCATCAGCGACAATATTTTCAGTGCCAGGTATGTGTTCAATGGAGAACTCGAATGGCTGTAGGATGATTGAATATCTGGCAAGTTTCTGGCTTGTATGATTCGATCGATGCAAGGATGCTACAGCACGTTGGTCCGTCTGTATGGTGAAGGGAGCACCGAGCAGGAACTTTTCAAGTTTCGTTATTGCCCAGATCACAGATAAAAGTTCCTTGTCGACTGTTGAATACTTTGTTTCTGCCGGCTTCAGCTTTCTTGATATGTATAAGGTGGGATGTAGAATTCCATCATGGTTCTGGAGCAGGCATGCACCAATGCCGTAGTTACTAGCATCTGTTCGTAAGAAAAATCTTTTGGAAGCATCGGGAAGTCTTAAAATTGGTTCATGCGAGAACAAATTTATAATTTTGTTGAAAGTTTCATTGCATGTACCAGTCCATGTCACCTTCACCGGCATATCTTTTTTTAACAATGAAGACAATACAGCCGTGATGGATGACAAGTTTGGTATGAATCTACTGTAATATTGAACAAGTCCTAACAAACTCCTGACCTGTTTCTTCGTCTGAGGAACTGCTATGTTTAGAATTTTGGAGACTGTACTAGGTAACGTTCGGATATATCCCGATCCAATGATATGTCCCAAAAAGGTTATCTCATTACACGCGATTTGCACCTTTGTAGGTTTAGCAGTTAGATGATAATTCCTTAGAGTGTCAAAAACATATCTAAGTCCCGAAACATGTTCCTCAAACGACGAACTAAACAAGCATATGTCGTCAATATATGTAATAACGTCTGGTCTACCTGATAAAATTTGTCGCATCAGGCGAATGAAGGTAGCTGGCGCATTAACAAGCCCAAAAGGCATCACATTCCACTGGTATAGACCTTGTGGAGTGGAAAATGCGGTGTAGTACTTAGCCTTTTCGGTCAGTGGTATCTGCCAATAACCTTTAGTTAAGTCTATCTTACTAAATATAGTTGCATTGGATAGACGTGGCAGTAAGTCGTCGATAAGTGGATGTGGTTCGCTGTCAACTATAATAGTCTTAGCATTTAATTTTCTATAATCAACACATAGTCTAATGTTATTGTCCTTCTTCCGGACAATCACTAATGGAGAAGAGAATGGCGAATTACTAGTCTCAATGATTCCCAGAGACAACATCTGTTCAAGTTCCTTAGTAGTTTTAGCAAGGAAATGTAAAGGAACAGAATAGGGATGTACACGAATAGGTGTATCATCATTGAGAGTAATGTCATGACTGATAGCCGATGTGCGACCCGGGACGTCGGTCAACACATCTGGATAAGATTGTAATAGATTAGCAATCTGTAGACGCTGTTGCGGTGTAACCGTTGAAGAGATGGTTACATCCCGCCAAGATTCAGTAGGTTGAACTACTGGTACAGGTAACGGTAACTGTACCTCAGGAAAAGAAGATTCTTCTTCCTGGATGACAGATAAGTTAGAATAATGACAAGTGGATACTGTGTTGTCATCTAGTTCATGAAAAATTGACTGTAAGTGTTCAGGACGTGTATGAAATTGCTTGAGCATGTTAATATGAAATATCTTTTTGTGTCCCTTGATATCTAAGACGTAATCAACGTCGGAAATTTTATCAATGACTTTGTAAGGACCATTCCAAGATATCAGTAATTTATTGTTATTGTGAGGAAGTAACACATAAGCTTCGTCGCCTGGGAATAATTGGCGTAATCGTCGAGACCTATTTTGTAGAGATCGAGCCTTAGCTTTTGCAGCCTCAGAAGAAGCTGTTGCCAACTGGCAAGACTCAATAATGTTCTTCCGAAGATTAATTACGTACTCGTAAGATGACTGAGTGTCCTGAGTCATCTCCTCGTCAATTAATAAGTTTTTCATTAGTCCCATAGGACCTCTTGGGGGAGCACCAAAAACTAATTCAAAGGGAGAGAAGCCAGTTTGTTCATGCGGTACCTCCCGATAAGCAAATAGAACAGCTGGGAGTGCTCTGTCCCAGTCATGAGGGTGCTTAGCAGTAACCTTATGTAGTAGTTGTTTAAGTGTACGGTTAAGTCTTTCAACCGCACCATTACTCATCGGATGATAAATACTACTTAAATTCCTATCAATGTCCCAAGTTTTCATGACTTCCTTCATGGTGTCAGATATAAACTGTGACCCATGGTCTGATAAAAGTTTTCTAGGAAACCCTATTCTAGAAAAGATGAGATGTAGTGCATCAGCTACATCTGTGGTAGTGGTGGTCTTTAATGGGATAGCTTCTGGCCATCGTGTGCACAAATCAATGCACGTAAGGACGAATCTATGTCCTCTGGCCGATGGTAGCAATGGACCAATAATGTCTATTGCCATCTTGTCAAAAGGTCTCACGGAGATATCGCAAGCATGAATAGGCGCCGTGTGAAAAGCTCCACGTGCTTTCACTTCTTGGCATGTAGTACAGGAACGTACATACTGCGAAATATCTCTTGACACCCCTGGCCAAAAGAATGAAGACAGTACTCGAGATCGTGTTCGAGTATATCCCATATGTCCAGCACAATGTGAGTCATGTGCATGTTGAAGAATGTACCGTCTAAATGTATATGGGACCATAACTTGTTGTTTCATTTGTGATTTGTCATTAAAACATCTAATCAATATGTCATTTTTAATAACAAAACAATGTTTGTTATTATTACCTGAGGATAGATTGTCAACTTTATCAACCAACTTAAAAAAATTTTTTAAAGATTTATCCTCTTTTTGTTTGGTTGCAAATGTTTCCCTGTCAATAGGTGAATTGACTACAAATTCCTCTTGGTTGTCTGCATCCATTTTATTATCATCAACTTTCTCCATGAGTTGAGTCTGCGCTCTAGTCGTCACGGCGTTTCCAGTGCATAGGTTATGTTTCTCCCATTCTATAATCTCATCTGGAGTACAATCTTTACTGCCGTGTATACGACCAACCATCAAATCAGCTATAGGCTTTTTTAGCATACATACTTTTACGTTTCCTGTGAAAAAAGGAGTGTTAACATGAATAATAGTTGTGGGGTAAAACTCTATTGTTCCACCAAAAGTCATGCAATGGACATATTCCCCCGTTGCACAGCTAGGATGTACCAGCGACTGTCGTACACCAATCGTTGTGGATCCCGAATCCCTCAACACTGAGACGACGGATCCATTAACTAATCCCCTGTTAAAAATTAGTAGGCCTGTTCCATCGTTGACTGCAAGACCTACCTGTGGTATAATATGTCCGCAGTTAAGCACTGTTTCTTTCGCCTTCTGAAAAATAAGATTGCATTGTTGGCAACTATTTGCCACATTATAATTAATAGCAAAACATGCAGCAGAAGACTGTGTTGTGTTATTTTCAAGTGGGACCTGAGCTATAGGGGTAGTATTATTTGTAACTGCCGCCCCTGTATTATGGTTGTAATGAGATGATCCCCGAGAATGAGATCGATTCCGAGTATAATTGTTAGAATTATCTCGTCGTCCTCTATAGTAACTATTATCTCGATGTCTCGAGCCATGATTATTACCATTCCAGTTATTATTATTATTGGGAGTATGTGATCGATTATAATGAGTGTTATGTTGACCATTGTGGTAGTTTGTTTGAGGTGAATAATTTCTATCTCGTGATCTACCTCTGTTGAACTCATTTTTATTGTTGAAATCATTATTATGTCCCTTCTGAAAGTTAACATTGTGATTTCTTTGGAACCTGCTTCTGTCTACACTGTGATGTCTTTGTTTGTTATTATGATTGTAGGCCATATTAGACGCCACAGGTAGAGGTTCTCTTAATGAGGAGTTAGAAATGGTTGCATTCGGATGTGCCGAACAGTAGTTTAAAGAAATTTTTTCTAACTCATCCATAGTCCCTGGTTTACGCTCCTGCAAATATGCAAAAAATGGCTGGCTAACCGAAGATAATACCTTATCCCGTAGTAGTAAATCAACTAATTTGTCATATGATTTGTTGACTTCTGCCAGTTCAACCCATCTATTAAATGTATTGCGTATATTCGCAATGAATCCTGCAAAATCCTTTGGAGATTCAGGTAAAATTCCCTTAAATTTCAACCTATAGTGTTCCTCGTCCAGGTGAAACCTTCGTAAAAGCAAGGACTTAATAGCACCGTAGTTATTTGCTATTGATGGGTCAGCATTTTGAGAAGCTGTCAATGGTTCTCCAACCAAGAATTCATTTAACTTGAGTACCCATGACTCTTCAGGCAAATGGTTAGATTTGCAAGTCTGTTCAAAACGTGCCAGGAACGATGAAAGGTCGTCGACGTTCAAGTTGAAAATGGGTAATTTAAAGTTGTAGAAGTGTTTAGGTTGGCTGGATGATGATCCATTTTGTGCGTTATTATTCTGGTTTGCATCAGCACTTTGTGCTTGTAATCTTGCTGTCTCCAATTTAATACGCGCCAATTCCATTTCTTGTTGTAAAATAATTTCCTCTCGTTTCAATTTATTCTCTTCTTCCTGTTTGGCGATTGTTCTTTGCTCTTCTCTTTCACGTTGAGCAATCTCTCTCAGTCTATTTTCCTTGTCAATTTGCTTCATCTCAAGTTCTGCTTCCTCTTTCTTTAATGCAGCCTTTTTCTCTTCTTCTTTTCTTTCATATTTTTCCAGTTCTGATTCAGCAAACTGACGAAGTTCTTGAGATTTATAACCATATTCACGACCAATCTTAACAAAATGGTCTATAGTAAGCATTTTGACTTTTATCTGTAAGTAATTATTGATAATTACTGATTAAAATAGTCAATAGTAGCTTCAGAGTAATTATTATACTTACTCAACTTAGAAATATTCAATATAAGTAATCACAATAGTACTGAACTTAATGTCTAAGTTCAACTAATAGACAATATTTTGTAACAATATTGTATCTAAATAATACTATATCATAAATAGTTATGATATCTGTTAAATATAATGTAATTATATCACACAATTAATCTCAATATCCAATAATGTTGGGTATGATTCCTAGTAATTATTATTGTTCAATGTACTAAGTCACTCTCTTAGTACCAGAAAAGTATATTAAATAATATACAATGGGTCTATTACCTCAAAGGTAGCTATAAGATTATTTTATTTTGTCAATATATATATTATATTATTATGCCCTAGGCATCTATTATAAATTGTAGTGCTACTTTCTTGGACTATCACTGCATAATTATGCAATGTCCCATATTAACCTTAATTATCAGAAAAAATTAATTAAATTAAATTACAAGTGTATTATTGCATATAATATCATATTATTAATGTAGTATTAATATATATTATGAGGACAACAAAACAATGATGCAACTAAGGGGTACAAACAATGTTAAGACGCAAACAAGACATTTTCACAATTAAAAATGAATTTATGAACTAAATAAAACAAGCGGAAATGTCACAGACCTAATGAAGGGTCAAGGTCTGACCCGAGGTCAACTGAATATTCAAAGTACACACAAAAAAAAAATGACTGCGAAAAATGATGACGTCACAGGACTCATAACGGACGAAAATTTAACAATCATAAAATAAATGATAGTCAGAGGAGACTGGACGAATAGTAACGAACATGGTATAGAACTCAATAAAATTATTAACTGAGTACGAATAAAATACACCAGTTATCTACTGAACGGTACAGCTAACACAAATCGTCAAACGATAGCAGATTTGGACAACAAGTCCAATGTCAAACCTCAATGGGGTTTCCAAAGGTGCAATCGTTTGACTGCCCTAAGAAACGACCGAAATCAATTCAGGCATCGTGAGAGCCGCAGAATTTAATTTCAGTTCATCCTCCCTACCTCCCACGAATTAACAACAAATACATACGATGGAAAACAAATTTAACATATATACATGAAAATACATAGACATGCCTGATCAAAGCAAAATGGACTCAGCACTGTTCTTTATCGACCGACAAAGGTCACACTTAAATGACTTATCTTTTGTGTTGCTTAGATCAGTGCTAGAGGTCGTCAACAGCTAGGCTAAAGCCCCTGACTGTCTGCTCCGTAGTCCATATCATGTATTTGCTTCAAATGGCTCATGTTTCCCCTGGTTAGACTTAGAAACGGCTTGATTTCTCCGACAGATCACGTACACGACTTTCGGTGACGTCACGTTGTTAGGGATTATACTGAGTACTGCGTCATAGGTCATAATTCAGCACATCATGTGATCGTCCTTCAAATGTAAACAATTGTTAATTTCCGAATTTTTTTTCGATCCCCAATCAATGGACACCATCTGTTGAAGGCGATCTTCTCTGTTGTTCTGGAACATTCAATTTGACAACAATGTTCCATATAATGTCAATAAAGTGGTTATAAATTCTGGCCATGTTAGTTGAGTTCTTATATGGTTTCATTCAAGATTTTCATCGTGTCAATTGGTGTTGCTTTACGCGAATGCGGGGTGGGGTAGAAAAACGTGTGAGCAAACATTTGAAAGTTGCAATTATATTGAACTTGTAATTCCATTGACGTGAGAAGTCGGTTCATTGAGTCCATACATTTATTCACAGTGATACATACATGATGATCAATTCCAATAGGAGTAGAAAATAAGTCCATAGAAGTAATGCATAAATTAATCAATAGCATAGACTGCTGGTTATGTGTCAATGTCCGTTATGAGGATACAATGCAGTATTGTCGTCAGAACATCACAGCTATATGCACGAGCAGATAGACATGGCTACCTGCCGACAGTGAGACTGCGAGTCTGAAATATATTCATACGAATTTGACGATTATTCTCATCCTTCTGAGGATTCTAGTTAAATACTAACCTCCAATAATTTCCCTCTCATATAGAGTTTTAGGACTGACCCTGATCCATCAAAAATGCACATAAAATGGCTATATCCTGCCATTAAATTGGAAGGTTAGAAAAACGCAGCTATTCAGCTTGGCGGTCAAGTAACAAAGGGTAGCGTTTCTTAGTTACCGACTGTGTCCTAAACAACGCTATACACGTCATAATCGATCGTGTATGAAGCGTTCAGTAATTGAAACATCTATCGCAATATATTAAATGTCTTAACCTTTACAATTGCACGTCTGGTAACCTTTAGCAGACGGCGTTAATATCATATGATATATATATATATATATATATATATATATATATATATATATATATATATATATATATATATATATATATATATATATATATATATATATCTATATATATATATATATATATATATATATAAAACAACTTAGCAAGAAACCTTTAGAATTTACATAAGTAAATAAATTGTTTACACTTACCCCAAAATTGTGGGAATACACAATCTCTTTGCACAGATTTAGACTGGACAGAGCTCTGTATTAGAAGCTTCGAAATCACTTAGGTCTGGAAATTAGGTCTGATGGCGTGCGTTCCGCAAAATCCTTGACCTGAGAAAACTTTTGTTTAATTCCTCTATGACTTGGTCTGGGAATATAGAGTTAATTTCTCTGACGGCGGGTGTTCTGCGAAGGCCTGTGAAAACCTTTGTTAAATTCCTCTATGACTTGTGATCAAATTCCTAGGATTCCAGTCTTGTTAATTAAAGTCCTGGCCCCTTTAAGTTTCCAGTCTTGTATTAAAATGCGGGTTTACTTGTGAAGTCCGAAGTTGCCCAATACTCGATCTGTTACTTATAGTTGTGGAATTTCTAAGTCCAGTGTCAGCTTTTTCTTTCTGGCTTTTAGTAGTCGCTGATATGACTTTTGCGCTGTAGTCTCTCTGTGTGATCTGTGTCTGTGTTTCCACCACACTATATTCTCAGTTCTTAGTACAAATCACAGATTGTGGTTCCGCCGAATGTTCCAATAGAATTCATTGTATATTCCGGCTCTCACTTTAAACCAAACAAATCTCTCTAGCACTGGGTTGGGTGTTTAAAATATCCCCTCGCGTGTTTCAAAATATTAAATTTAATATCGACGCATGACCTCTTCAGTGATGTCATATCGTTGCGTAAGACTTCCGGCTGCCCCTATCTGCCTCTCACCATATTGTGACCATGTGTTCCTGGCGTAACGTCTACAAATCTTGAGTGTTCCAGACAGATTATCTGAGATAATTACACACAGGGATGGTCTAAGCGGAAACAAATTACGCATTATCACCTGTGTTTCGCTAGATGGATCTCCGCCAGATTAACCACAAAATCTGGGGTTCTATTCATAGACCGTGCACAATGCAAGCTTGAATAAACAGGCACAGTCGATTTGAAAAGATGGCCAGCCTGATAATACGCGATAAAATATTATCGCTGCCCAGGTCAAAAAACCTGGCGTAACACAAACAGTCGAGGAGTGAAGTGTTAGAGACAACTCTACTGGTTCAACGTAGAGAGTAAATAATGGTGCATAAAATATGCCAGTTAATAATGACAGGGGAGAGAAAAATAAATAAGAAAATGTCACTCGCACGGGAATGTAATGCAATCCTGCCGGAGTGGACTTAATATCGCACAACCGTTTCGTCACAATGGATAGGACACACACTGGGGAAACCTGCTGATAGCCTTGCAAGGCAGTCCTTGTTCTGGTGTAGCCGTCCCACCCAGTGTTACAGTCTTTCTTGTGGGACTGGGCACGGTACCATTTCTACTATGTAGCCGGGGTGCAATATGGAGTGAACTGGTTAAGGCACCATTTCTAGTATGTAACGGCACAGGGTTATTTCATTCTCGTGAGATGGATAAACCACTAAATTATCTGTCTCTCTATATACTTGATACAGGATTTAGTTCCTACAATTGTTCTGATGTCATCATTTCTCATTCTGTCGCTGTTGGTAACATTAATGGCTTTTCTTAAGAGTCTCATCTCACAAGATGATGTTTTTCTCCCCAATGCTTTGGTTAGAGGCTATTGTTGTTGTTGTTTAACTAGTGGTGCTGGGCTTGTAGCTCTTTTGCAACCAATACCAGGTTGAAGACTCCTTGGTATTATCTACACTGTAGATCTAGGCTTTTACTGTGGCTTTCCTTCCATTGCTGAACGCTTTGAGTTAGAGTCATGAGCCCTATTTTCTCCAACTTGTCTTGTATCTAAAGGATTATCACATCTGGTTCCAAGCTGGGAGGAAGAAGCGCGTGGCTTAGCGTGCATTCCCGGCCATCCAAGGAAGCTCTCCAAATATGCAGAGCTAAAATACTGTATGTGGGAATGAAAGGATATAATATGCAAGATAAATGAGAGTGGAGGGGCAGAATGTTAGACAGGCCTGCGCGCCCAATTCTTAACCCTTCGAAAATAAAGTTTGTTCGTTCGTTCGTTCGTTCTCTGGTTCTGGGCTCTCCCAAGGAATTGTAACGTCCTACACAGAGCAACGTCTCAGTTCCCCTTGCCTCTCATGGGTCCACAGTGAGATCCTCCTACATCCAGCCAACCAGATAAAACTACTACTGGGGCTCGTGACTCCTCTAAACTTAGTGTGTAATGCTGGGTTCTCGACATATTTCACCACAGGTGGTTATATGCTGTATATTCTTACCAGCTCTTTGCTTTCAGTGTCAAACATCGTTTTCTATTCTTTCCACGTGATCTACACGTGAACATTAAAGCGGTTAACTGTGTAAGCAGACTGTACTTCCGTGCATAGTAAAGCCTAGTGGTTTCTTTGTTTTATCATCATCATTAGGTGCCATCTCCACAACGAAGGTTGGCTGTAATGGATCTCCAACGTTTTCTGTCTCCTGTCGTGATGATGCACTATAATAGACTATTTGCTGTCCATATCTTGATGTTATCTTCGCACTTCTAGCGCTGTCTTTCTCTTACACGTTGGCCTTCATCTCCTCCTTCTATTATGGTTTTCTACAAGGTGTTATATCTTTTTTTATTTTGCCAAAATATTTTAGCCGTCTGATTTTGAACTCCTTCATTAATTAGCTCCGTATTTGTGTTCTCTAAGATGCGCCCCATTCTTCTATATATCCACATCTCGAGAGCCTCAATTCTTTTTCCAATTGCTTATTCATTGTCCAAGTTTCTACACCATACAGTAATGTAGAATATATATATATATATATATATATATATATATATATATATATATATATATATATATATATATATATATATATATATATATATATATATATATATATATATATATATATATATATATATATAACACTTTGTGATTCTCACTTTTATTTTGTGAGTTAACTGTTTAGATGTCAGTATATGTCTCATGTTGTTAAATGTGGCTTTGGCCATTCCTATTCTCGTCTTAATTTTTGTTTCACATCTGCCATCTTCTGTTATTATATGACCATGATATGAGGAGCTCTTGACTTGTTCCAGGATTTTCCCATTTATACTATCTTTAATGTGAGCTTATCGTCTGTTTTGCTAATTATCAATAGTTTACCGCGCGAAAATCCACAAATTGAATACAGGGGGCAATCGATAACATATAACTGTGTCATAAGAGATGAACAACTGTCAAAAATATTTGCAAATGTTTGATCATTCATCTGTAACCTGTACAAAGAACATGTATTTGTGGTCTTATAAAATGTGCATTCATCATTCTTGTTTGAAGTGTTTAGATTACCACACCGCGGATTTAGATAACATGGTCAACATTGTAAATCGTTCTAAATGGCTTAACGATCAAGATTATAATATCAATAATTCGGCAGGCAGGAAGTGAAGCAAAACCTTACAACTTTGCTCCACAGTATATGTGTACTGGTAGAGTTAAAGAAAACTCCACGTGCGTTCTTGAAATGTGCATGCGGTGGATGTACGGCTGCATGCGTAGAACAGAAGGATTGAAATGGTACGACAAGATCACCAATGATGAACTGATGACAACAAAAAGTGGCAGTGAATCAAGAGATGAGAAGAAAACGTTGCGATGGAAAGGGCGTACATTAAGGAAACCTATTGACAGCATTACAAGGCAGATCCTGCTCTGGCATCACCTGGGTAGGAGAGGTAGGAGAGGTAGGAGAGGTAGAGAGACATTTTTTTAAACCGAGTGGAGAAGAGAGCTGGAGACAGTGATGAAAGGGATGAGGAAAACATGGACAGACCTTGAGATGATGGCATGGAAGAGGAGGACGTAGTTTATTGAAGGCGTATGCAACTTGGGGAGATGGAGGATGATGAATGAGTGTGATAGTGTGTCTGTTATTCACGAAAACTTTCGCCATCCTTCTTTGTTTTTCATCTTCCTTATATCCTACTTTCGGATGATGTCGTACGGAGTGCGCGTGATCAATAATTGGAAAGTAGATCGTGAGAAAGACCAAGAAAAAAGTTGAATAGTTGACAGAAACGTTGAAGAGGGTAAGCTGAACTATCACACAAACAAACACACTAGACAACACGCTCAAGAAGGCTTCAATATTCCGAAGTTATTTAAAAAACACAAGATAAAGGCTAAAATCAAGTCAAGTGCTCTTCTAGCTGGGGTTCTAATCACGGTACCGACACGCTCCAGCCTTCCCAGATGTAAATGGGTACCTACCTTTTCTCTTTGAGTTAGCGAACAAAAATAGGTGCGAGGAAGGGAACTGGTCACCCTACATATCGATGCTAGACCTAGTATGGTGAAGTCTATAACACTTCACTCCCTCACGGGAGTATCTACCTTTACCTTTACTAGTCATTATGAGTAATGTAAATTTTTGTTATGTCTTTTTTTGTACATGCTTAAAAAGTGAAAAGAGGTTGACCTCTGTGCAATCTGCGTTTTGCTGATGATATCGATCTTAAAGCTGGAACAGAATCAGAAGTTCAAGACCTTACCTCTAGACTGGAGAAAGTAAAAAGAAAGTATGAGATGGAAATTAATATATAAAAAAAAGCAAGATATTGGTGAATAGAAATAAGAAACATGTTCCGACCAACATTACGTTAAATGGGCAAAAGTTAGAAGAAGTGAACACCTTTAAATATCTGGGGCCCACTACATGTAGTGATGGAAGATCACGTAAAGAAATTAAGACAAGGCTTGAGATGTCCTCAGCAGCCATAAGGCTGAATGTGATCTGGAAAAGTAACATCAGTTTTCCTGTGAAGATCAAATTATACAAATCACTTATATTATCTATTCTCTTGTATGGGTGTGACACTCACTGCAGATACGGAGCGAAGGATCCAGGCTTTCGAGTATAAATGTTATAAAAGATTTTTTGCGCATTTGCTATAAAGAGCACCAAACAAATGGTTATTGTTACGGGGTTTTTCTTTGGGCTCGTAGTTCTTTAGATACATTATTTGATTATTATATAATGAGTCGGACACTGCTTCAGATCAAGTGCCGATAGGGGTATGTCCTTTTCAGTCCCCGCCCAAAGCCGTAATCTTCAACATAAATGATATTCCAAAGGCCAGGTTGGACGATTCAATTACACATTTATTATACATCTCGTAGCTCCAAATAAATCATAGATGATGCTCATTAGGTTATGACATCAACTAGACAGTCTCTAGCGTCGCGGTACAGTCTTGTAACTGGAACAATGTCGAGGACATTTTCATACAATTTTATTATAATTCAACTCACGTTCATCAGGTCAAACATCATTCCTCTTACATAATAAATGGCATCATCGCACGGAGGTGTATGGATGATTCAGAGATGGAATACATAGGAATATGACCAAGAAATCTTCTAACACTCAGGAGCCGAGAACACATACGTCCAACACCTTGAAAAGACACACAGCGAATCTCCAAAAGGAACGCTCAACTCAGCAGACGGCAAAAACTGGCTTCTGACACTTCGGCCAACGATAGTAATGACGTCACTTCCTGTAACCAGGGTCAACGGTCGTAAACAAATGAAGTACATGTCGAACTGTATTGATATCGACATACATGTTATGAAATTTACTCATAACATTTACTCCCTGTGGTGGGTTTAGATGTTAAAAGGTTAAGTATTAATTGTCTACAGATGTGAGGTCAGCTATGCAAGTTCCTGAGTCTAATTGTTGATGACGTTGTTCTCATGGTACCTGTCTGATACCACCCTACGACCTCAATCTGCTATATATTTTGATCCTATTTATATGTTATGGTGTCTGGATGTTATCTGACTAGGTGTCTAGGGTAATATGCAATGTAATGTTAATAAAATGACAACAACTACACCTATAACTTAATGAACAAGTAATTAAACAAGTCACTGGGTACATTTTAAATGATAATATTTTTTACAATTTGATTTTCCTCTATCTCAATTGCTTGGATACAGGACGGTTTAAATTCAAAGTAGAAGGCAATTTATTTACAGCAAAGTAATTTAAAACAACAACTGTGTCTGTTAATATTAAACTAAATTGTTTCTGACTGGAAGTGTTCTGATGAAGCAATAACTCCTATGAATGGACACGCTTCTGCGGAACGACTTGTATCATCATGTCAAGAATACTGATTGATATAATAATGATGGAGAGTATGGTTAAATGAACTAACACACGCCCGTGGACAATTGGGCTTAACATTTTGGTTTTCTGGAACGCTGTGATGTCCTTCTCACAACCACCTTCTTCACGACTGCAACATCTGAAGACTGCTTCAAAACTCTTGATTTAAGGCACACAGGTACTTCTGCCTCGAGCTTGCAGCTTCAGGAGTACGTATATTTTGGTATGTGGCTCACTGATTGTTTCAAGATGGAACTCTGAAATTGAGAGGATTAAGGCCTCCTCAGTACATCATACACCTATCTCCATCTCTAAACAATTAAACATTATCAACAGTTTCAAGTTCAGTGTAGTTGCTAAATAAATAGCTATCGTTCCTATCTGATTTGGTGCCCTATTCATCATCAGGTAATCTTCAAACATCCGTTGGATACATTCCATGTCTTAGAAGAAATTATAGTTAATTATATAAAGTCATGTGCAAACACTGTGACTTGCTGAAGACGGCCAGTGGTTTTCTGGTCTAACATCATAATGATATTCATCAATTTCCCCTTTTATGTATTTTTATTTTCTCCCAAAGTCTCAGTAAGCCTGTCTGGCTTTAATACAAAGTGATAATCTTTCCTAATAACATTTGGGGCATGACACAACGTTTTGAACCTGGCGCCTTTCTAGGTATGCCTCCACCCAATCAATAATGCATATACATTCAATAATACAAATACATATCAATAATAAGGTTTACATAAATGTTTATCTTACCGCATCAATGAAATAATACACAATTTGTAGGTTAACCGGCGATCAATGGGCACATTCAGATCGCTACTGATGCAGAACAGCGAAAGCACTTGTCATGTATTCCTTGCGTCTGATGCTAACACTACTTGTGAAAGTTAAATCTTCGAGTGGCAACTAACGCTGGTTTCAAATCGTTTTTATTACTACTGTTAGTCTATTCTACCACAGCCAATCGAATTATGTTATGCCCACTTGCCTCTTTTTTTCAAAAATAAATTACACTTTCAAAATTGTAACGTCCCCCCTCTTCCCCGACTGGCCAAGTTGAGTGAGAACATCAATGCGTCTGTCTCTATGTCTTTTCTTTACAATATTTATGTTATTATCTAAGCGTTTTTACTGTAAGATATTAAAACATTATGGGTAGTATTGTCTTCTAATAAACAAATATTATCATTTTATTTGTCAACTGTCCTTTCGTCTATTTTATTCTTCTAAGTTTTACTTTCGCCATCTCCAGCCCTATACATTAGTGGGTATTTTCAAATGTCAAAGTTAGCCATAATTTTTCTTTTCTTTAAATCCACCATCGTTTCCCCTCTCTCTCTCTCTCTCTCTCTCTCTCTCTCTCTCTCTCTCTCTCTCTCTCTCTCTCTCTCTCTCGTTCGTTTCAAAATGAAGCAACGCGTCAGGATTTCATCAGAAAATACTACCACTGTATACAGGAAATGCGAGATTGTCTGTGTGTTTATACTAACGTCACCCTATCTAAGTGGTTATACATTCAAACTGCGCTACTAATGAACGGGGTGGGCACGCGGTTAGTAGTGGATTTGCACCGCTTTTCCAAATCTGCTAGTAGCAAAGTCACGCATTTTCGATGCCTAGAACCACTGTCGCATGTCGTTCTATTAATAATTTCTCTCCCTCCGTCACTCTTCCGTTTGTCTCTCACTCTTTCTTGGAACGAACACGCCTAGGCTATCAAACTGTTATAGTTAATTTCAAGGACGGAGTATGAAAAAGCTTGTAATATTGAGAGATGGTATCATTCACGTTAAGGTTTTCTCAACACCTGCGTGACTGCGGGCGATGGCGAAGACGTTAAGCACAACTCCCCTACTTTATCTCTACAGTATTTGGATTTTTATATTAATCTATAATATTTTATCTATTTGATCGGGGTATCAGGGATCTTACTACATATCTCCCCACTTTAGAACATGCTTTCTGAAGCAAGTTTATAATCCGTGATACACATAGATCAAATTTGCTCACTATGCTTTTTGAATATCCTGATTTTCGTCAAATGGGTGCTTACTCAAGAAATCTGCTCCCACATTTTGCGAACCAGGAATGTATTCAATAGTAAACGAATAAGGTTGGATGAGCAACGACCACCTTAATAAGCGAGCATTGCCATGTTTGGCTTGTGCCAAAAATACTAACGGCTATTGATCTGTTTGTACCACGAATGTTCTACCATAAAAATAGATCTGGAACTTCTTTATAGCCCAGACTAAAGCTAGACATTCTTTTTCACTTGTTGAATAGTTTTGTTGCGCTTTGTTTAGTTTACGGCTGGCATAAGCAACAGGGTTCAATTCCCCATCTGGTGAAGTGGACCTTTGTAACAATGTGGCCACTAATCCCACGTTACTTGCGTCCGTTCGTACCACAAATTCCTGACTCAAATCAGGTAATTTCAATATAGGCTTGCTGGTGAGCTTTTCCTTTAACTCAGTGTATGCCAATTCGCACTGTGCCGACCAATTAATTTTATCAGGTTGTCTCTTACGCGTTAAATCCGTCAGAGGAGCACATATAGAGTTACAATTTTTAATGTATTTTTGGTAAAACCCACACAATGACACAAAGGATCGCACATCCTTCTTTGACTGTGGTCTCGGTGCTCTCTGCAATTTCTCCAGGTTCTTGGGGTCAGGGGTCATGCTACCCTGATGTACCGTATGTCCCAAGAATTCCAACTCTTTGCATCCAATACAACATTTTGTTGGTCTAGCAGTCAAGTTTGCCTCTCTGAGTCTATCGAATAGCATATTCAAAGAGTTAACGTGTTCTTCAAATGTTTCAGTCGCGATGAGGATATCATCCATGAAATTCGTAATGCATGGATTTTTCAGTGGATCCAACAATTTTCGCATCATCCTAGAAAACACACTCGGGGCATTTTTCAACCCAAACGGCAACATGTTGAACTCATAATGACCTTCCGAGGTGCTAAAGGCTAGATAAGGTCGAACCTCAGGCTTTACTGGAATCTGATAATAGCCTTTGCTAAGATCCACCTTAGAAAAATATTTTGCCTTGTTCAGCCTGGCAAACAGTTGATTTGTATCAGGTAATGGATCCACCTGACTTTCTGTGACAGCATTCAGTTTCCTGTAATCTATACACAGTCTATGTTCCCCAGATGGTTTCCTCAACAAAACCACACTAGAGCTATAAGGAGATTCACTGTGAGAAATAATCCCTTCTTTTAACAGGTAATCTATCTCCTCTTTCAAAGCTTTTTCTTTTGCGAATGGGATAGTATAGGCTCTCATACAGATGGGTGTTGGGTCTACTAGTTTCATATCATATTCCAACAAGTTGGTGTGCCCCGGTTTATCCGTTAACACGTCCGTATGATCTTCCAGAACCTTTTGAATCTGCTCCCTCTGATTTTTCGTCAAGTGTTTACTGACTTTGACCTGTGCAGGTGTTTCACAAGGTTTTAAGGGGTATTCGTGAGAGGCGAGTGGTTCGTTTTTCATCTCTGTTGCGATAGCAAAGGTCAATAAATGTGTCCCTTCCTGGTTTTGTCTATCCAGATACTTCTTTAGGAGGTTCACATGATAGATTTTTTCTTTCCCTTTCTTATCTTATAATTAGTTCTAGACACCTTTTCTAGATTCGTGTATGGACCTTGCCATCCAATTTGCAATTTGTTGCTGCTGCCGGGTAGTAGAAGAAGCACCTTCTCTCCCACAGCTAGTTCCCTATCCTTCGCTTTCTTATTATAGTATGCAGCATGTTTCTTCCTGGCTTGTCTTGGATTTTCATTAGCGAGTTTCCAGCCAATTTTGAGCCGAGTGGTCAGCTCGTTCACATACTGATATGATGAGGTAACAGTCTCTTCTGCCTTCTCATCTGTCCACGTCCTCAATAAGGCTTCCAATGGACCTTTGATTGGTCTGCCAAATAGCAGTGTTGCCGGTGCCATTCCGGTCGAATTATGTGGAACTTCCCGATAAGCAAACAACGCAGGACCCACGTATCAGGTTTTTCATGGGCCAGTTTTCGCAGGATAGAAATGAGTGTCCCGTTGAACCTTTCTACCTGGCCGTTCCCTTGGGGGTGATACGGACTACAGTGAAAGTGCTTGGCTTGGAATATCCTGAAAACTTCTTCCGTTAGTCTCCTCTTGAACTGAGAGCCGTTATCAGTCAAGATTTGGTGGGGAAAGCCTAACTTTGTGAATATCGTGAGTAATGCCTCTGCCACATACTTCGAGTCGATTGATGACAAGGCTACCGCCTCTCCCCACATAGAACAAGTGTCCACCAGAGTAAGAATGTAACTGTTCCTCCTCTTGGTACGTGTGAGAGGTCCCACAATATCCACTGCAACCCTTTCGAAAGGAGTCACCACTATGGGCATCTCCCCTAAGGTTGCAGGAGCAGTCCAATGTTTCGGAGCTACCCTTTGGCATTCTGGACAGGATTTGACATATCTTTTTATATCTTCCGTTATTCCTGGCCAGAAGTAATGACAAGCTATACGCTGTCCTGTGGCGCTGATCCCCAAAATGACCACTGAAGGAATCGCATGTCCTAACTCCATCACTTTCTCCCTATGAAGTGGGAAGCACCAGCTGTCCGTGACCATTGGATCCAGTTCCAGCCTTCCTATAGATCAGTTTATTCTTCATATAGTTGTCTCCTTTGGTAGGAGGTGTATGGCATTTAGGCAATTTCTTAAAACACGGCCCTAGTGACCAATCTTCCTCCTGTGCCTTCCTCATCTCCTCTGGATGAGTATTTATTAAATTTTCTTCCTCCTTCCTTGACTGAGACTTGGTCTGTACTGTTGCCATGACCATAGGTCTTTTAATATATCCCAAGAAGACGTACCTACACCCGAATATCAGAGGGTAGATTGGTTCGTTTATCACTGCTGCTCTAATCACTCCTTCCACATAGCGAGTTTTTACACTTATTCTGGCAATGGGAAGTGTCATGGTTGCTACGTCCTTGGTTGCCCCTTGGTGTATTGATCTGTGTGCACTAGGTGAGAGCTCACGACTGAGTCAAAATCCAATCCTGTATCATAGAGGCACCGAATGGTGGCACCATTGCATACAACATCTTCACAAACTGGGGGGAGATAAGGTTCCTGTTGTCCAGTAGGTTTGTCCTTTAATCCCTTTTCCCCCGTTTTCATTGCAGCGAAGTGAGAAGGTTTCTTTTTACAGTCTTTGGTGTCATGATTGTCCCTCTTACACCATTTACACCATTTCCTTTCTTGGTTGCAAGGCTTTCTTTCATTGAATTGCGGGCTCCAATCACGTTGGTCATACCTTGGCCTATCATAGTTGGGTTTACCTTTCTTATATTTATCCTTATTTTCAAATTTATTTTGGTTTTGGTGTTGGGGGCATTTATTATGGTCTAACTGCTTCTTCTTCATGCCTGCTATCTCAGACTGGGCTGCCTGATATCGTTCAGCTACATTAAGAATCTCCCCCAGTCTCTCAGCACCCTGTTCCGTGAGAAATTTTCTCAGGTCTGGAGCCATGGACTCTCTCAACTGCTCAATCATAATCATTTCCTTTAAATCTTGGGTTTTACCCAAAGCAGTCCATTTCTCCAAGTATGTATCTAGGCGTGCCGAGAACTGGTGGTAAGTCTCCCCAGTGAGTAGTCTAGCATTTCTAAATTTTTTTCGGTAAAATTCACTATTCTTTTCATACGTAATCAGGAGAGCCTGTTTTAGAATGTCATAGTCTTCCTGATTTTCCTTACTCAACTTTGAATATACCTCATACGATGTTCCCCTAAGCCTGTGTGATACTTTCAGACTCCACTTCTCTTTTTTCCAACCCATATGTTGTAGCTAGTGTCTCAAATCTACTTAAAAATTACTCTATGTCATCATCTTTTTCGACAAAGGGGTCTAAATGAAAACTCATGGCTGAGTTGGAGGCCACCTGGCTTGCAGCAGAGTCGGAGGTGGATGGGCTGTTACCATTTTCAGGAGCATGGCCTTGCAACTCTAACTCCCTTAGTCGTAGCTCATGTTCCCTTTGTAATCTTGTATCTTCTCTTTCAGCCTCTAATCTCTTTTCTTCTCTTTCAGCCTCTAATCTCTTCTCTTCTCTTTCATCCTCCATCTGTAATCGTTTTTCCTCCTTTTCAGCCTCCAATCTCTTTGCCTCAGCCTCCAATCTCTTCTCCTCCAACTGCAACCTTTTTATTTCAGCCTCCCTCTCAGCCTCTAATTTCGTAGCCTCCCTAGCATCTTCTAATAAAATTCTTTTCTCCTCTGCTAATCTTCTATCTTCTCGTTCAATAAATTTATCACACTCTGCTGTTACGTATGCAATCAGACCTTGCCCTTCCATTTCCATTTCCTTCGCAGCCTGCACAGCAGCAGTTCTGAATTTGGCCAAGTCTGCCATCTTGTTGTTAATACCAAATGCTATTAAACTAAACTAAAATATCCAACAATCTCTCTAATTAACACAATAACAATGGGCAGTGATAGTTCACCTAACTCTCCCCACTTATTTACTTTTACAGTTTTGAAATCCCGCAGCGAGCGTCCCAATATATGTGGTGGGTTTAGATGTTAAAAGGTTAAGTATTAATTGTCTACAGATGTGGGGTCAGCTATGCAAGTCCCTGGGTCTAATTGTTGATGACGTTGTTCTCAGGATACCTGTCTGCTACCACCCTACGACCTCAATCTGCTATATATTTTGATCCTAATTATATGTTATGGTGTCTGGATGTTATCTGGCTAGGTGTCTAGGGTAATATGCAATGTAATGTTAATAAAATGACAACAACTACACCTATAACTTAATGAACAAGTAATTAAACAAGTCACTGGGTAAATTTTAAATTATAATATTTTTTACAATTTTATTTTCCTGTATCTCAATTGCTGGGATACAGGACGGTTTAAACTCAAAGTAGAAGGCAATTTATTTACAGCAAAGTAATTTAAAACAACAACTGTGTCTGTTAATATTAAACTAAATTGTTTCTGACTGGAAGTGTTCTGATGAAGCAATAACTCCTATGAATGGACACGCTTCTGCGGAACGACTTGTATCATCATGTCAAGAATGCTGATTGATATAATAATGATGGAGAGTATGGTTAAATAAGCTAACTCACGCCCGTGGACAATTGGGCTTAACGTCTTGGTTTTCTGGAACGCTGTGATGCCCTTCTCACAACCATCTTCTTCACGACTGCAACGTCTGAAGATTGCTTCAAAACTCTTTTGATTTAAGGCACACAGGTACTTTTGCCTCAAGCTTGCAGCTTCAGGAGTACGTATATTTTGGTATGTGGCTCACTGATTGTTTCAAGATGGAACCCTGAAATTGAGAGGATTAAGGCCTCCTCAGTACATCATACACCTATCTCCATCTCTAAACAATTAAACATTATCAACAGTTTCAAGTTCAGTGAAGTTGCTAAATAAATAGCTATCGTTCCTATCTGATTTGGTGCCCTATTCTTCATCAGGTAATCTTCAAACATCCGTTTGATACATTCCTTGTCTTAGAAGAAATTATAGTTAATTATATAAAGTCATGAGCAAACTCTGTGAGTTGCTGAAGACGGCCAGTGGTTTTCTGGTCTTATAACATAATGATATTCATCAATTTCCCCTTTTATGTATTTTTATTTTCTCCCAAAGTCTCAGTAAGCCTGTCTGGCTTTAATACAAGGTGATAATCTTTCATAAAAACATTTGTGGCATGTCACAAAGTTGTGAGGTTGGCGCTTTTCTAGGTATGCCTCCACCCAATCAATAATGCATATACATTCAATAATACAAATACATATCAATAATAAGGTTTACATAAATGTTTATCTTACCGCATCAATGAAATAATACACAATTTGTAGGTTAACCGGCGATCAATGGGCACATTCAGATCGCTACTGATGCAGAACAGCGAAAGCACTTGTCATGTATTCCTTGCGTCTGATGCTAACACTACTTGTGAAAGTTAAATCTTCGAGTGGCAACTAACGCTGGTTTCAAATCGTTTTTATTACTACTGTTAGTCTATTCTACCACAGCCAATCGAATTACGTTATGCCTACTAGCCTCTTTTTTTCAAAAATAAATTACACTTTCAAAATTTTAACGTCTCCCCTCTTCCCCGACTGGCCAAAGTGAGTGAGAACATCAATGCGTCTGTCTCTATGTCTTTTCTTTACAATATTTATGTTATTATCTAAGCGTTTTTACTGTAAGATATTATAACATTATGGGTAGTATTGTCTTCTAATAAACAAATATTATCATTTTATTTGTCAACTGTCCTTTCGTCTATTTTATTCTTCTAAGTTTCACTTTCGCCATCTCCAGCCCTACACATTAATGGGTATTTTCAAATGTCCAAGTTAGCCGTAATTTTTCCTTTCTTTAAATCCACCATCGTTTTCCCTCTCTCTCTCTCGTTTGTTTCAAAATGAAGCAACGCGTTAGGATTTCATCAGAAAAGACTACCACTGTATACAGGAAATGCGAGCTTGTCTGTGTGTTTATACTAACGTCTCCCTATCTAAGTGGTTATACGGTCAAACCGCGCTACTAATGAACGGGGTGGGCACGCGGTTAGTAGTGGATTTGCACCGCTTTTCCAAATCTGCTAGTAGCAAAGTAACGCATTTTCGATGCCTAGAACCACTGTCGCATGTCGTTCTATTAATAATTTCTCTCCCTCCGTCACTCCTCCGTTTGTCTCTCACTCTTTCTTGGAACGAACACGCCTAGGCTATCAAACTGTTATAGTTAATTTCAAGGACGGAGTATGAAAAAGCTTGTAATATTGAGAGATGGTATCATTCACTTTGCGTTAAGGTTTTCTCAAAACCTGCGCGACTGCGGGCGATGGCGAAGACGTTAAGCACAACTCCCCTACTTTATCTCTATAGTATTTGGATTTTTATATTAATCTATAATATTTTATCTATTTGATCGGGGTATCAGTGATCTTACTACACTCCCCTCCCCCCCCCCCCCCCCCCCCGTCAAATAATGGAAACGAAGTTTTCATTATTTACGTGGTGTGAGTTCAAAACATCACTGGAGTGAAAAGATGGTATCATCAAATTTCACTGTTTGTATGAAATAGTATAGCACCCAGGTTTGTGCTCTAGAGTAGGCAAATAAACACTCAAGGTGAGGAATTTAGTAATAAAATTACTAACACCATCGACTACAAAGGATACAAATCATTTGACAACAATGTGAGGTAACCATAGTAAAATCAGCCAACATGTAAAAATGAAATGATTATATTAGTCCAGGCACTATCATACTGCACACCGTCCAAAACTCCTAACTGCCCCGTCAGGTAACATTAGTCACTTAGTCTCAAAATGCAAAGCATTAAAATTAATTAAATTATGTAATAGAGACAATAGATGACATGATGCAGACAATCAATCAATAAATTGAGTGAATGCAACTTTTTTGTGAATTGATCAAAATATTGTGTGCCTCAAAATTATATGTTAGCAATACAACGTATTAATGGTAAGAGAAGCAAGTTAATCTTGTATATGACACTTGTGTGAGCAATAGATAAGACTATGCTTATGTGTTGTATCAATAGATACTATTATAGCGTATTAGCCAATTAATGATATAAAGTCCAGTATGAGTGTGACATATATTTGTCAAAACCTCAACAATTCTATTGAGATCACATTAACCACTACTTAGTATTACGTATAAAAGTTCAATTCATTAGTGCAAAGTCCTTTCGAATAAATAAATGTTCATACAATGTTCCTTGACGAATGTAGAATTACATTATTGATAATGTCCATGATTGATATCCATGCAATAGAATGTCCGTAAGAATCCAAATGACACTACACCAAATAATGCGCACTTGACAAATAGTCAGAAATAAAATTAATTGATGTGTCCCTTTCATATTCTCGAGTCAGTCATTTCAGCGTTATGTCCCTTTAATATGTAGCCGTTAGTTATTTCAATTAAAATTGACGCAATATGTCCGTACTAAAATCTCCTGAAGTGACATCGTTTGTAACATTTTACCAAAGTTATACTTGTAAGTCTGGCAATTGCATATAAGCACTGTCATTCATCTACAATATCCGTAAGTAATGCGCTGAGTTCAACAAGGTATCACACGATTTTGAGTATTATAGAATTCATCATCATCCTATTGCTGTAGGAACCGCTTTCTTATATCAGCAATGTGATCACTGTACAACTTTAGTAGTGTCATGCGACCACGTAATCATCCACGCAATAGTTTCTGTTACGGTATTTTATTGAAGCCGTCTGCTATGTTTGGCAGTGTGCTATTTCTAGGGTCACAGCGTTTAATATAATTTGAGATTAAGAATTCGCGGTCTATTGAACGCTATGTACACGATCGATTTATGACGTGTTGGCGTTGGTAGGTCACGCATCGTGACTTAGATACGAGACCCTTTTTACGTTGAAGACGCGTCCTTTAGACGTCCAGTGTTAGGCATTGTATTGCCACATATTTATATAAGTATTTCGAAGTAGGGACTCAGGGTCAGTCCAAATGTAGGTGAATAAAGTAATATAACGGGTTGGCATATAACCAACTTCTAGGAAGATTATTTCAGTCCATATGATTATAATTATCAGACGCATACGCTCATTGTCGGTTGTTGGAAACCCCAACTACGCGTGCACACAGCTATGCTGTTCTGGCGATGTTGATTCATTTTACTGGACACGGACTGGGAATATGATATGGATTCACAATGTACTAAATTATAGATGTATGCTATCAATGAATAATATATATAATGTCTTCATCTGTTGTTTCGTCAATAAAACGTTTTGGACTCAGGCAAGGACTTACCCACATTACTTCGGTTACGCTCAGTTTGCTTCAACTTGAGTATTGATTGTTGTTTGACCTGATGAACTCTTATTCATATGAAGTTTATATTAATGATAATGAGGTTCGTACGGAACCAATATTTCTTTGGACACTCAGCAGTCAATGAAAACCTATGTATGGACATTAACTGAGATACTGATGAATATTCAAGCATGCATATTCAAATAATACTAATAGAATGAAAGACCTAACGGACACGAACACGAACCCACGGCAACAGTTTCCTGATCAGGACATCATCATGCATGTTCATGAGTTAGATTGAATTCTGTGAATCATCTGCATCTGTAGAGTTGATAGGTGACATAGGTTTTTTATACACCTAGATAAGACGTCAGCTAAGACATGTTGGCTTCCTTTAATTGCCTTTATCTCGTAGTCATAGGGTTGAAGAGCGAGCGAGGCTCTAGCGACTCTTTCGTTCTTGAATCTCGCTGTCTTGAGATATGAAAGTACTTGTGGGTCGGTCTCCAGGGTGAATCGGGTTCCCACCAGATACCATTGCAGGTTGGTGAACCAAAAGACAATTGCTAGCAGTTCCCGTTCCACAATGGGATACCGCTGTTCTGTGGGCGAAAGTTTCCGGCTTACATACATAGTTGGGTGCATGTAGCCTTCAAATTCTTGCATTAACTTTCCACCAATTGCCGTATTCGAAGCGTCCACTCTGGGGGTAAATGGAAAACGAGCGTCAGGTAATCTCAAAATTGGTAATTTAGAGAACGAACATTTAAGAATATTTAAGGATACATTACACTCTTGTGTCCAAATGATCTTGTTTGGCAAGTTTTTCTTTACCAATGAGGACAGAACTGAGGTAATATCTGAAAAATTAGGTAAGAATTTTCTATAGAAATTCACCAAGCCTAAAAGACTGCGAACTTGTTTCTTAGTTCGAGGAATTTCAAGATTTAAGATTTTCGAGATAGTAGAATCCTCAGGTTTAAGAAACCCGTCTCCTACTTGATGACCAAGAAAATAAATTTCTGTGAATCCTATTATCGTCTTAGAAGGTCTAGTAGTAAGATTATGTAGACGCAAGGTATTCAACAAAGACTGAATTCCTACAACATGTTCATCCCAACTTCGATGAAATAAACAAATATTCTCAATATAAGTGATTAAATCCTCACGGTCAGAAAAACGTTTTCGCATCATGCGAACAAAGATAGCAGTAGCGTTAACAAGACCGAACGACATAAAATGGAATTGAAACAATCCTAGAGGTGTTACGAACGCTGTATAAGGCTTAGCTTTGTCTGATAATGGCACCTGCCAATAGCCTTTTGACAAGTCAAATTTAGTAAAGAGAGTAGCAGCAGCTAATTTGTCCAGAAGAGAATCTAACAATGGTAATAGTTCTGCGTCTGGAATAGTCAGGGCATTTAAACGGATTGTAAATGGATAGGTATAGGGTAAGGTTTCAATCTGATAGGTCGAAAATCTGTTAGTACGATATCATGTTGAATGATATATGTATGCCCAGGAACATCCGTGAGCACATCAGAGAAAGATTGCAGTAACTGCGAAATTTGCTCTTTCTGATGGGAAGCAAGAGTTGGTGCCATAGAAACATCTTTCCAACTCTCAGTAGTTAAAAGATGTAAGATTAGTAATAATAAAAGTGGTTCAATACCATCACATAAGTCAGAGTCCTCCTCTTGTATAACCGCTAAGGAGGAGCGACGATCAACAGATTCGTCGATAGCTTCAAATACAGGTTTCAGATGTGGAGGGCGAGTATGAAATTGTTGTAACATATTAATATGAAAAATGTTTTCCTTTCCCTTAATAGACAAAACATAGTCAACATCTGACAATTTATCCATAACCATGTAAAGGTTCCTTCATAACACAAGTAATTTATTGTCCTTGTTTGGTAGTAATACGTAGGCCTCATCACCTGGCCATAACTGGCGCAGTTTTCTGTTTTGATTGGCAACACAGATGAGCCTTTAATTTCGCTTTTTCTGACGCCTCCACTGCTGTTTGGCATGCGTCAATAATCTTTTGTCTTAAATTGACAACATATTGGTAAGAGGTTTGAACATCCCCATCCATGTTAGCTCCAACCAATAATTGTTTTAAGATGGACATAGGTCCTCTAAGCTTAGCACCAAAGACCAACTCAAATGGCGCAAACCCGGTATGTTCGTTTGGAATTTCTCTATAAGCAAAGAGAACTGCAGGCAAAACTCGATCCCAATCTTGCGGATATTTAGTCGTAACTTTGCCTAACATCTGCTTCAAACTCCTATTTAGCCTCTCAATTTTACCATTCGATGCTGCGTGATATATTGAACTAAGAGAGCGATCAATATCGAACATTTTCATCAGCTGTTTCATATTGTCAGATACGAATTGAGTCCCCTTGTCTGACAAAATGTTTTCGGGAAAACCCAATCTGTTGAAAATTAAAAAATAGCGCATCTGCAACGTCGACAGCTGTTATTGGCTTAAGAGGTATCGCTTCTGGCCAGCGGGTGCACATATCAATGCATGTCAGCACATATTTATGCCCTGTAGCTGACGTGACCTTTAATGGACCAATAAGGTCAATAGCCATCTTTGCGAAGGGCCGCAAAGAAATATCAGATGCCTGGATAGGCGCATCATGCTTTGGCCTTTTAGTTGCGACAAAAAGCTTTAACATCTTTTGTCAGACCAGGCCAAAAGAAATGGGACAAAACCCTTTGCTTTGTTCTTGCAATACCTAAATGACCCGCGCAATTAATGTCGTGGTCATGTAAATCAAATGGTCGAAAACAAGCTGGTACCATAATCTGTTTTTTTACAGATGTAAAATCCTGAAAATTTCTAATCAAAATACCATTCCTTAAAGTGTACCAGTGTTTGGCATTATCATCAAACATCACATCATTTGATTTTGCAACCTGAAAAAATTTCCTCAAGGAATCATCATCATTTTGTCTCTGAATGAAAGACTCCTTATCAATAAGTTCCACCTGGAAATTATCATCACTTTCCTCTTCCTCGTCATTATTTACCTCATCATCATTATTTTCCTCATTATCATTATTCTCATTATCGGTATTATGCTCTTTATTATCCACCTCTTCTTCAGTCTAATTCTCATCATTCATCACCTCATCTACCACATTATCACTTTGGATGTGACTATCCAATTGAGCACGAGCCTGAGCTCTGGTTGTAACAGCATTTGCACATATCAGATGCCGTTGTTCCCATTTTTCAATATCATCCCTTGTACGTTCACGAATGCCAGGAATATTTCCTAAGATAATTTCTGCGATGGGGCTATTCAACAGGCACACGTGAGTTCTAACTGTAAAGTACGGGGTATCCAAAAATACTTCCGCAGTTGGATAGTATTCCACTGTGCCTCCAAATGTAATGCATTTCACCTCCCTTCCTATATAATCTGACTGATCTACCAACGACCTGCGCACACCAATCGCAGTACATCCAGTGTCCCTCAAAAGTGACACAAGTTTGTTGTTCACAAAGCCTTTATTAATAACCAGTGAATCTGTCCCATCATATGAGGACATGACTTGTAATGGATGTCCACATTGAAGCCTTGGGACTCCCTGTAGCTGAAACAAAGAGTTACATTCAGAACGATTAGCACTGTTGGATAAATCAACACTACATGCATTTGCATGAGCTAAACCACTGTTATTCTGAACTGGATTATTGTCACCAACATGTACGACAGCATTTGAACGTAGAGGGTTCCTTGACTGTCTGAAGTTATTGTTCTGTTGAGAACCTCTATTATTAAAAGAATTGTCATTATTTCTATAAAATGACCTTTGTCCTCTGCCTGATCTGGCATTATATCCTCCTCTATTTTGATAATCATTAGGACTGAATGATGACTGTTGACCATATATCCATCATCATAAGAGTTATAATTTCTTTGAGGCTGTTGAAATTTTTTGTCAAAATTATATCTGCCTCTGTTATTGCCGTAGTTATAGTTTTTATTAACCCTATAGTTTTTGTCTATGCTGTTTGATCTCTGCCTAGGTGTATTATAATTTACAGTCCGGCAGATGCTGGAATCCTTCATGTTATTCTTACTAAGGTTCCTACCCGGATGTGCAACTTGAAATTGACGACCAAGAGTTTCAAGTTTAGACAAAGTTTCTGGTTTCCTCTCCTGCAGGAATGACAAAAAGTCGCCACTAATTGAAGACAAAACCTTGTCTCTCAGAATTAAATCGGATAGCCCCTCAACAGTGTTTTCAATCTTGGACAAGTCAACCCATCTAGAAAAGCACAGCTTAACAGATGAGATAAATTCAGTAAAATCTTTTGCTGAATCTGGTATTAATGACTTAAATTTCAACCTGTAGCTATTTTCATCCAATTGATACTTCTTCAGTAACAAGGCCTTTGCAGCCTCATAGTCTTTTCTAGTCTGATCATCCATAGTACAGACTGCAGTAAGTGCCTCACCCGCTAATAGGTTCATGAGCCTAATAGACCAGGTAGCTCTATCAATTTTAAACTCTTGGCAATATGTCTCATATCAATTTAGAGAGCACGAAATAT
Organism: Oreohelix idahoensis; assembly: GCA_024509875.1. Taxonomy (NCBI): domain Eukaryota; kingdom Metazoa; phylum Mollusca; class Gastropoda; order Stylommatophora; family Oreohelicidae; genus Oreohelix; species Oreohelix idahoensis. The sequence continues at coordinate 251,015 of JAMPIV010015552.1, forward strand.
CGTCCATATTTGAATTAAATTTTGGCAAATTGAGCTTAAAATTGGAAGAATGGTCTTTCTTTTCAGCACCACCATTCATTACAGTAATCTGTAGTTGTTGAAGTCGCAATTTCTCAATCTCCAATTCTGCCATCCTCAGCTCTTGTTGTGCTTTGATGTCCGTCAGAGCTTGTTGAGTTCCTAACTCAGCTTGAGCATAGGGCAATTTTTCTTTTTCAAGAGCCATCTCTTCTGCTCTTCTCTCCTTAGCTAATTGAATTTCTTCTTCTCTTATTTTTTCAGGTAATTCTTCTTGTTTCCTTTTTTAAGGTAATTCTTCAGCTACTTTCTTCTCCTCTCTCTCCAATTTTCTTTGATCTCTGGCTGCATCCTCCAACCTCTTCAACTCTTTAGCAAGCTCAGTAGATGCCTTGTCACCAAGGCTTCACCTTCCTTACCACATTCTTTTCCAATCTTAATAAAATACTCTAAGTTAGCCATAATTCACAATTATTGTGCTTTCCAATAGCTAAACAATAATGTAAATATTATATAATGAATATGTGAGCAATATATTCAACACTTATTTCACCACTTCAAAATCACCCAACTGCATGTAATAATAGATAGTAAAATAGATGTTATACTAGGAGCAATAAAAGGACAGAGATACAAACAAGTTGACTGAATACAGTGACAAGAGCTAAATGAAGGGAATACTAATTAAGAAATAAGGCAGAACTGTATAAAATGTTAGAACAAATGAACAAAATGTAGCTCTAGCACATTTATGACAAGACAATCACGAGTTTACAACTTGTATGACATCTAATAACTGAGGGATAGCAAGGTTAGATCCACAAATTCACAAACAATAATGAAGAACAACTGAATAAAAAAAATACACTTAACTTAACCTCAAAATAAACTTGCCAATTAACAACACTGCACAACTAACAAACAAAGGTAATGGTGATCTCAATAGCAGCAGATAACGCACAGCTTTGTAATGCCGGCCCCACTATTTGAGAAGATCATAAACCAAACCCTAAAGAACGCTTATGAATCTTTCTCGATCATACATTATGTGGTATTGAAAAAAATTCACAAATCCCACCAACCTCCCACTATTCACAGAAAATGTAGATACGCAAATACATAAATTGGCACACAAAAAATTCTGGCAAACAGTATCATCAGCAACACAGGCTTTATGTAACCATAAATACACTTATCTGTAACGCCAGAAAAAATTTCCTCCTGGATTCCACGTCACTTTCAGCAAGGAATGATGAAATTCACCCAGAGTAGACCAGGTTAGGCCTAGAAGTCACGAACAGCTGACTTGAACAGGACATCGCTTTGGTCCGTCGTCTTCATGAAAATACGCCATCTTCGGGCATCAAACGTGAAACTGGGACTCGTATTTACTGCATGAACGTCTTTTCCTGGCTGATACTTCAGCTTTGAAGTACAATCGACACTATTTCTTTGAAAAAAGTTCATTCAACCTTTCACATAGTTTAGCAGACGATGAATGTCGCCATCTTGGAAAATCTCATGAGTGCTTGATATCAAATGCGACGACTTGAAATAATTCTTTCTTTATAGTTGTAGATCAAAGATCCTTTAGCTTGACCCCCATTGTTACGGGGTTTTTCTTTGGGCTCGTAGTTCTTTAGGTATATTATTTTATTATTATATAATGAAAAGGACACTGCTTCAGATCAAATGCCAATAGGGGTATGTCCTTTTCAGTCTCCGCCCAAAGCCGTAATCTTCAACATAAATCACATTCCAAAGGCCAGGTAGGACGATTCAATTACACATTTATTATACATCTCGTAGCCCCAAATAAGTCATAGATGATATGCTCATTAGGTTATGGCATAAACTATATAGTCTCTAGCGTCGCGGTACAGTCTTGTAACTGGAACAATGTCGAGGACATTTCCATACAATTTTATTATAATTCAACTCACGTTCATCAGGTCAAACATCATTCCTCTTACATAATAACTGGCATCATCGCACGGAGGTGTATGGAGGATCCAGAGATGGAATACATAGGAATATGACCAAGAAATCTTCTAACACTCAGGAGCCGAGAACACATACGTCCAACACCTTGAAAAGACACACAGCGAATCTCCAAAAGGAACACTCAACTCAGCAGACGGCAAAAACTGGCGTCTGCCACTTCGGGCAACAAAAGTAATGACGTCACTTCCTGTAACCAGGGTCAACGGTCGTAAACAAATGAAGTACATGTCGAACTGTATTGATATCGACATATATGTTATGAAATTTACTCATAACAGTTATATTAGAGAGAAAATAAACACGTATGCAGGCTGATTCCATCACTCGCCTTGAATCAGACTTTCTGGAATAGTAGATTTACGGCAAGTCTTGTCTACATTATTACGCACCATTGCCTTGCAGAGTGGCCCCTTAGCGCCCAGCTAACTTCCGGCAGATTAAAGGGCGACGATATCGGTACTGAACTGGAGATTCAATTTTTTCTTGGATATTTGCCTTTGACAATGACTATGAACAATGGGTAATCAATTTACGTTAACGGTTCTTGCTAATATAATGAAATACGGAACGACTGTTGTAAAATAGGAAGTAGTCCCAAAGCAGACACTGCGGTAGTGGAGTGAAGTGTAAGAGAATTCAAAATACATGGTCTTAGGTTTGTGATACGGAGTGACAGGTTTACCTTTGCCTTCCATAAGTGAAAAGCAGAGTCGGGTACCCATTTACAGCTTGGTAGACGGAATCTTAACAATGCAAGGTTTCGAACCAAGTAACGTAGCCTCGAGAAGCAAGGAGTTATCATTGATAAAAGAATGGTCATAGAAATTACGAGAACCAGGGTAGAAGTAATGGGTCGATGAAATAAATGCACCAAGCAAAGAAATACTGAGATCTTGAACGAATTTAGGTCTTTGAGACTGAGAAGTTAGAAATAAAAATCGTGTTTGGCTATTTGATCATTCAGATTAGATTGATTACTCTTTACTCCTGAGTTGGTTTATAGGTTTATAGGTTTATAGATTGATTGTCGCAAGATCCACACGTTGCAAGTCATTCTTCGTTTACATTCATTGATTAAGTTCCAAGGTAGGACAGAGCTGTCAATAGAACGGACGCGTACGCAGTTTTTTGTTTTCTATGTATGTATTATATATATATATATATATATATATATATATATATATATATATATATATATATATATATATATATATAGTGACCATAAAACGTTCTATTTTTCTATCTACACTCCACTCATTCAGTATTCATTAGATTATTTCTTTTTTCCTTTTCATCCGTGCATTATCTTACCATAACGCCTCAGTCTACCGATATTATCTAATCATCAGTAGGATAAGATCACCCTTCACGTCGCCCTACACGTTTTAAGCTTGATTGCACATGACATGTTATCCTTTGATCGAGGATAGACAACGATTAGCTAGGTGGGACTATACGGTTAAATCAACATTTGGTTTGTCGTTTGTCACCAGCTTGTTGTCTATACAGACAAGCTATTGAAAGATAAGTAAGTATTGCTTCAGTCAACGCTGTGGTGTTTCTTAGATAAACTCAAATCTGGCAGTAGCATTATCTGCAATTAACAGTTGGGACACTAAATTTAGATTGCGCACGTATGTCCGGTCAGCCTGGTTGTCGATGGCAGTGTGAGATAACATGTGTTTAATTTGGCAGACATGATATAATCATTCCTGCATTGTTTTTTTGCCATAATAAACAAGGATATGAAAAAGAATGCAACCTTGGAGAAAAGATTATCAGATTTAATAATACGACATGTCGCATGCATAATGTATCCGGTAAATGTAACACTCGGTTGCTATACCGCATATGGTCATGTAATAATTTTCCTAGTGATGGATAAGGGGAGAGTTTACTCATATCAGACACCTTACTTGTGGTGGTTTAGAATTCCAAAATAAACTAAAATGTGATTGGGTTTTACCCAAGAGAACCTCACGAGGTTGCGATTTGAGGGGGCAAAATTTTAACTGTAAATCTTAGATCGTTTTGAAGATTTCCACCACTGACTTTCTCATCTTCGTCAGGAGACCACGGAAAGCCAGAATAGGAGTAACAATAAGTATTTCATTATAGAAGAGCCAAAGTGATTAGAAGTATCTTTTACAATTTTAAAAGTGAACAACTTCATTTATAATACTGAGAGCTACAAGTCAGAGGAACCTTCCTCAAGTGTAAATAGTTATGAGTATACAGTAATTAGTAACCTCAACTAACTGAAAGACGACTGCATCTTAGGCAGTTGCAGGACATACTTGTCATGAGTAAAAAAAAAAAAAAAGAGTCTGTTACAGATCAAAGTCTGAGTGAGGAGTGAGATAATAGATGTATGTCTGAAACAGAGAATTTGAATGTTGAGTGGAAGTGTAACAGTCAAATCAGGAGTACAAAGTTGATAAACAAACTTGTGCGTTGTCACGGAGTTAACATTCAACAATAACAAACATAGAGATATAAAGAGAATTCTGATCCGTTAATAGTTTTTCTATGTTTATTAAAGTGTAAATAAAAAACTATTATGCATGAGCGATGTCAGGGTAACCAAATAAATTCACAATCACTAACTTAAAGACAACTATACAACAGAAAAAAACCTCAAACCGATTCTGGTTTACAATCCAGAACGGCAGCCTAAGTTGAATAAAATTAATAAATTAGGAAATCTACAGGAGGTGCCTGAAATAACCCATGCACCCACAACTAATCTATATAACCCGCTAACGGTTACTGGTCTCTGTGGCGAGACGATTGCGAACTAGGCTACACAGGAAAAAAACAACAACCCAAACACAACAAAGCCCAAAGAACCAATGCCGAGATGTAAACATTCTCTTTTATAACCACAATCCAGCAGTCCCTCGATAATTCATTAACTCCCACCCCGTCTCTGAGTTCCTGAGTCTATACTTTCCCTGTCCGTTAGTTGACGTATTATTCCACGGAAAGCCAGAATAGGAGTAACAATAAGTATTTCATTATAGAAGAGGCCAAAGGGATTAGAAGTATCTTTTACCATTTTAAAAAGCGAACAACTTCATTTATAATACTGAGAGCTACAAATCAGAGGAACCTTCCTCAAGAATAAATAGTTAGGAGTATGCAGTAATTAGTAACCTCAACTAACTGAAGGACGACTGCATCTTAAGCAGTTGCAGGACATACTTGTCATGACTAAAGAAAAAAAAAGAGTCTGTCTGTTACAGATCAAAGTCTGAGTGAGGAGTGAGATAATAGATGTATGTCTGAAACAGAGAATTTGAATGTTGAGTGGAAGTGTAACAGTCAAGAGTACAAAGTTGATAAACAAACTTTTATACCGACACTCGGACTTCTGTTAAAAGTTAACCCCCACTAACCATCTCTTCAACATATATATCAACAATTGAAGATATATATAAATATATATTGAGTAAGGGACTCATATACAACAAGTGACTTAACTCTTTGACTCCGGAACAACGCTTAAAGCGTTGGTCAGATTTGACACCCGTGCAAAAAAGCTCTCTGAGCGTTGTTTTTAGTCTATCACGAATTAAAATTACGGCACACGGTGGAAAATAAGTGCGGAGTCAAAGAGTTAACATTCAACAATAAAAAATTGAGAGATAAAAAGAGAATTCTGATTCGCTAATAGTTTTTCTATGTTTATTAAATTGTAAATAAAAAACTATTATGCATGAGCGATGTCAGGGTAACCAAATAAATTCACAATCACTAACTTAAAGGCAACCATACAACAGAAGAAAAAAAACCTCAAACCGATTCTGGTTTACAATCCAGAATGGCCGCCTAAGTTGAATAAAATTAATAAATTAGGAAATAACCCATGCACCCACAACTCATCTATATAACCCGCCAACGGCCACTGGTCTCTGTGGCAAGAGGACTGCGAACTAGGCTACACAGGAAAAAAACAACAACCCAATACAACAAAGCCCAAAGAACCAATGCCGAGAGGTAAACATTCTCTCTTATAACCACAACCCAGCACTCCCTCGATAATTTATTAACTCCCACCCCGTCTCTGAGTTCCTGAGTCTATACTTTCCTTGTCCGTCAGTTGACGTATTATTCCTCTACACTTGAAAACTATACTCTTTCCTTTCTCTCTTCCGATGAGGAGTGGAAATCAATTTAATCCAAGGATGACGGACGTCAGTGTGGAATATATCCACGAGTGACTCAAATATAAATAAACCCTGATATCCAGCGGGTTGAACGAGTCCAAACTCAGGTTTGGTGTAGGCAATGCGCCCTAATATTACCGAGATACGATTGGCCAGTCAGAATGTACTGTAAGAAATGGTTTATGTTCCCCCCCCCCCCCCCCCCCCCCCCCCCCCCAAAAAAAAAAAAAACCAGGGCCCAAATCGAGAATCCAATAGGTTCAGGAAAAGTTCAAACAGGGAAGGAGATTTCGGATGGGACTTATGGTCTCCCAGTTCTCCTTTGGTAGTGTATGGGAGTTTTACTGAAAATGCAAATACATAGTACCGCAATAAGCATCTGTCCTTACATAAGGGTTCAATATATAGTTACAAAAGTTCATACTACATCAGACAATTTTTAAAGTAACCAACAATGTACGTTCCCCCTACATATTAGCTAGGAATGTCAAACCGGTCAGCGCCGGTTGAGCCACTCATACACACAAACCTCTCCCCTTCCTGTTGTATCGACCGCTCGAACGCCGGTGACTTTGCAAACCGGGCGTACGCACACTGGAATTATGTAAATGGGTTTAAGGCATGAATGTAAACAAACCCGGTGACTGGTTGAGTTTGACCCAACCCGGCCTGCGTGAAAAGTTTCGCCCACAAGACGTCTTTTAATAGCAACATTACAAGGCCCATATTGGGTTACAACCACTGGGCTTATACACCCTAGCCAACAACAATATTTACATATATGCCATATTACAATAGACCTTATAAAGGTACTCATGGGTAATCCGCTATGTTGTTTGTACAGTATACTCTTAAGAGTCATCAATATAGCACAATTATTTACAACATTAGGAACTTTCTTTAAAGGAACTTGTAGGAGCCTTTTAAGTAGGGTTTACTGTTGTTTAAAAAATTTTTACATAACTCACACCCAATTTCCTTCGAACAAAAACAGTTACTGATAGGCACATTCTAGGAAATTTAGTGGCAAGTAGCGAACTTAACACTTTCCTATCATGATAAGAGATAGTAACAACTTAACACTATACGCGTAACCCCTGATGAAGATTATGACTAAGTTCCTAAAACACACACTATCTATTTAATTAAGAGCTCTTATGGATATGTAAGGAATTCCAATACACCAACAATGTAGCTGGTCGTCCGTACTAGTTATTGAACAGCGCCCACTCTACAGTAGAGAATTCTGGAGATATAAAGTGCTAGACAAAGTGAGTTGCTCAATCATATTATTTGTAATAAATGGAGGCTAAGGCCTGCAGATGTTCGTCTCACCTGCGAGTCGAAGTCTCCGGAAACATGGTGCATGCGTAATAATGACGCAAGGCCCCGGGAACTTGATTTCCCTTGTTTCCTGGATGAAAGCAATACTAAAGCTGGACCGACATTCTGGTAAAGAGTTTCTAGCCATGCACGGTCGCATTATAGGCAACGGCTTTCCCCGGGTTTAAAGACCAGGGAATTCTGCAGCTATTCTACTAGAAAGAGCGTGCAGTGACCAAGCTCTGTGTCAAAAAATTCAATGAATGTCGCCGCCACCAGCAACAACAGAGTCCCGTGACGCCTTACAAATTATGATGACCAGCAGACAGGAGACATGAAAAGACAGAAGATATTCTCCCGCTCACCCGCGCTAGGGAAAGGGGAGTTAACCTGTCCAATTACAAAGTGTCAATGCCAGTTTCCTCAATCTACCACTGTCAAGAGACAAAAACAGTAAGAAATTGGAGGGACTTAAAAGACCAGTGTGGTCTTAACCGACAGAGTGCCAGAATGTTCTTAGCTGATCGTGACAATACTACAGACATTCTGTGCATAATAAAGTCTGCATGTTGTCACGAAGTGTATTCGCCTTTTTTTCTCTCTGTCAATCTGTTCTCATACCAAAACATTCCTTCTCTCTCTAAATTCTCTAGAATCTCTACCACTCATAAATACACATCAGGAGATCTTCCATTTGCTTCGGAAAATAAATTCCTTTTTCTTAAATCGAGGTTACCAGCAAACCACTGTGACCTTTTAAAGCTGTGAACTTTAAACCGCGCCCTCTATAATTACAGTTAAGCCAACGGGATAGGCAGCGTATATTGTCTTTTGACCTTTGACCTCAGAAACCAAACAGAACCGGAATTTTAGCGGGATCCTCGAAGCGCACAATTCTCATAGCGCAGGATTCACAAAGCATCAGCCTAGACAGGCAGACCGGCTGAAATGGTTGCCCTCAAGAAATACAGAGGGGCCCGGTCATTTTTAACAGCAGTGGTTGTGAGCGCAGCGAGTAAGTGATCTAATATTGTTTATTTGAATACATGAATAATAATCTTATGTTTATCTACAACATGTCATGTCAGTATCTTTTGTTTTTCACTGTGACATAAATTAATATCCTTGATTTTGTGCAGGAGACACCAACATTATGTATACTGAAAGTTTCATCTATGAACTACGCTTGTCTTGTTTTATACTGAATGAGTTCCACTAATTTTAATGTATGATTTCAGCCATGATTATCCTTGCCATATTTTAATCCTGAACTGATTTCTGCAAATATCCTTATTATATTTTAATGTTTATGTGTATGTGTTATGATGGTATTATCAAGGTATATGAATGCCTATCACATAAACATAGAACTAGGTAATAATGGGAACAGCACTGTAGAAAATTTTATAAATGAATATGTTGACTGACTTGTAATTCAGTGGTTCTCAAACCTTGGCAGCAATGACACCCCAACATGTTACAGCAAAATAGAAAACTATTACCCAGTGGTTCTCAAACTAGTGTTGACAGTGACCCCAAATTGAATTTACTGCTCTATGAGCACAAGGTAGACCAGTGGTTCTCAAACGTTTGATGACCACTGCCCCAAAATTCACAGTTGGTGAAGCTAACAGCCCATACGTTGAAAATCACTGCGGTAAACAAGCTGGAAGCCAGATATAGGTTGAGACCCACCTGTATGCTTATAATGTCAGTTATGCTATAATAGATAATAGAGAGCACTTTGTTAGTGATGTTAACTATGAATGTTGTTAGATTTCTGATGGACGATTAGCGCCCAGCAGATATGGGAAATGACTTCTCTGGCATGATTACTAATGGAGCTTCGATTGTTTGTCAATCCAGTCCTACCAGGTTGTCATACCAGAAGACTAAACCATAAGCAGTGTTCTCAAGGGCAGACATTATTCCATCCCAGCTGGTGATGCGTCCTGAGTCAAGACGGAGAAAGCAACTTGCCATCCTCCGAAACCCTAAAAAGACCTTGCTGGACCTGGAGTGCTTTGACATATTGAACCCCTGGCAACAAGACTACACAAATTCAGCATCTGAGATGAGTATCTGAACATGCCAGCAGAACCACTAAAGAATATTCCCTTTGTCCAATGATGACAAATTAATCCTAACATGGTTCAGAACCATTCATAGATTAGGGAACATATAGTTGTATATTTGAATATATTGGGAGATTCTATTTTCATTTTTGTAAACTTTACATAACCGAGTCTGTTGTTATTTACTTTGTAATATTTAATTGGGTTGTATAGTTTTAGTAACATAAATCTACACCCTGGGGGTAGAGCCAAATTTAATAAACACTAGTGGGTCGGGATATTTTTAATGTGGCTGGGCACCAAATCTCTTATTCATCTATATGTACTATACATAGTCCTTTGTAGGATATCGGATAAAGAATTTATCGTCTAGAGAATATCCTGTTCAGTTTTACCAGAATTCTCTTAGACAGGTTTTTTGAGTGGACTAATCCCCGAGGAGAGACTGTGCATTCAACCTGCAGTCTGGAAGAATTTCCTCTAGAGATTATCTTTTATTCATTCTTTCATCAAGTCTGTCATACTTACACTTTCTCCCTCAAAACAAAAACCATTTCGCTACACTGGGACGCTCATGTCCGGGATCTACTTTTTTCATATTTAGACACTTGTCTGAGATATGAAAACTCTTATCTTTCCTAGACCACTACTGCTGTAGGTACTTGTCACTGATTGGTGTCCAAGTCTAGGATTAGATTAAAGAGGGGACATATAAATTACCCTAGACTAAATTACACATACATTTTTACAAGAAAAACAGATTTTAAGTTATGTTATGAAAACTATTCTTGGTGGTACTGCTGGTTATTAGTTACATGTTGTTACCTAATATTTAAGTTATATTTTGTGTATGCTGGTTTTAAATAACATAGGTTGTTAAAATACTTTAGTTTAGTTACGGCTATAGAAAGTATTTAGGCCTGTATTTATTTGATAGTGAGTTAGAGATCTCATACTCGCTCAGCAAAACCGCTGCTGTTAAAATGGATGAGATAGAAGGACTGAAGAAATGGACAGCGCAATCATATAAGATTGGAAAATTATCTGGCTTCTCGGGAAGTTTGCTGGAAAATTATGTCTCGGAACAGGTAGAATGTTTCATGAGCATAATGGGGCAACAGAACGAATGGAGAGCAAAATGCAAGGAAGAGAATGTGGAACATGAGAGACAAAGACAAGAAAAATCCCTCCAATGTAAGGAAGAACTGCAAGAAGTGGAAACTCAGTTTCAACCTACAAAAATGGAATCCAGGGATAAACTTGAATCTAGGAATACTCATCATGCCACTCCTTTGCCAGTTGCATCACCACCCTCAGCGGTAAATATAACTGCATCACATGAAGCCAAGTCTATGTCTCAGAATTCAGGCTCAGACAGAGCAGAAGCTAGGATATCTAAACAGAGACATCTAGACTATTCTGAAAACAAGATTAAGCACATCACTGCTGATAATCTGAAGAGACCTTCCGCATCCTCAGCAAAAACTCACAACAGGCATTCCAAAAACAACCGCACCAACAACCTGGTAAATAGGATCGCTCAAGTAAATAGGATCGCTCAACCAAATAGGATCGCTCAACCAAATAGGATCACTCAACAGAAAAGGATTATGCAACCCTATGGGAAGGGAAGGGATGTTCTTGAGCATCACCTGTCGGCCACCCTACATCAGTTAGACTGTAGGCGCCAAGACCCAATCCCACATGCTTCTTACAAAGCTAAGGTCCCTACCATGGATGGGAACTTGACGAAGGCCCGGAGTGGATACAGCGATTCTCAAAATGTGGAGACTGCCACAGTAAATGGAGAAGAAATCACCTGTTTGTATTATCAAGGTCTTGGGTGTGATGCCCTTGTCTCAGCCTCGGTTGTAGACCCTGATCAAGTCACTGAAGAGGATGTTGAGGTAACAGCACCCATGATAAACAACAGAAGGATGATTTTGCCGTTAGCTTATGTAGAAGTTAGGTCGAACTTTGTAAACGGCAAAGTAAAGGCCGCAATATTAGATGACCGAATTTACCCCATACCTCAAGGAGGGAAATATATCATCTTAGGAGACTCAGCACGATCCAGAGATGGCGTGACTGAACAGGCTATGGAGACTCCAATGCCTAACTCATCTTCCAACATTTTCACTGAAAAGTTGGAAGAGTGCAAAGGGATTGACCACCCCAGTGCACTTAATTCTGAACAAGTTTTGATAGTCTCACCCACTATCTGCATGCAGAAAGTGAAGCGGGTCCAAATTTCCTTGGTACCTGGTGGGATGAAATATGTTTCAGAAATATCTTCCTTTAACATGGAAGAAGCGGCTGTAGAGGAACAAGACCCTCAAGCACTAAGACTTCACTCAGTTCCGATAACCTCACCCACTCTCTGGGATCAGAAAGTGAAGCGGGTCCAAATTTCCTTGGTACCTGGTGGGATGAAACATGTTTCAGGAATATCTTCCTTTAATACGGGAGAAACGGCTAAAGAGGAACATGAGCCTCAAGCACTTAGTCTTCACTCAGTTCCGATAACCTCACCCACTCTCTGGGATCAGAAAGTGAAGCGGGTCCAAATTTATTTGGTACCTGGTGGGCAGGAACACATGATAGACTTATCTTTCTCTGTCACTGGAGAAACAGGGATAGAGGAACATACACGCTCTCATACCTGGGGAGATAGGTATGTGTCCTTAGGCAGGTCAAGTAATATGACTAAAATATGGTTGTGTATGAGGTTGGCAACCTCATCATGCAAAACTATTTGCTATAGACCGCATTGCAAGCAGAGTGTAGGCTTTAATGCAAGCTCTTTGGCAGGAGGCAAGCTACAATGTAGGGTCCACAAGGAGGAACATAAGAGAGGGAAGATCATACGAGCAGGATTGCTTAACGTACCTCCACTCCTTGACAATGAGGAAACGGATAGAGATGTGTTGATTACAGGCATACCGTTCGACAGAGGGAAAGAAGGAAACAATGGGATTGAATTAACAAGAGATATGAAACAGGAAGGTATTGGCAGACAGAAGAGAATAGTCGGCTCAACTTAAGTTAGCCGTAGGCATAACTTTTAAAAGGGGGCCTATGTCACGAAGTGTATTCGCCTTCTTTTCTCTCTGTCAATCTGTTCTCATACCAAAACATTCCTTCTCTCTCTAAATTCTCTAGAATCTCTACCACTCATAAATACACATCAGGAGATCTCCCATTTGCTTCGGAAAATAAATTCCTTTTTCTTAAATCGAGGTTACCAGCAAACCACTGTGACCTTTTAAAGCTGTGAACTTTAAACCGCGCCCTGTATAATTACAGTTAAGCCAACGGGATAGGCAGCGTATATTGTCTTTTGACCTTTGACCTCAGAAACCAAACAGAACCGGAATTTTAGCGGGATCCTCGAAGCGCACAATTCTCATAGCGCAGGATTCACAAAGCATCAGCCTAGACAGGCAGACCGGCTGAAATGGTTGCCCTCAAGAAATACAGAGGGGCCCGGTCATTTTAAACAGCAGTGGTTGTGAGCGCAGCGAGTAAGTGATCTAATATTGTTTATTTGAATACATGAATAATAATCTTATGTTTATCTACAACATGTCATGTCAGTATCTTTTGTTTTTCACTGTGACAGAAATTAATATCCTTGATTTTGTGCAGGAGACACCAACATTATGTATACTGAAAGTTTCATCTATGAACTACGCTTGTCTTGTTTTATACTGAATGAGTTCTACTAATTTAAATGTATGATTTCAGCCATGATTATCCTTGTCATATTTTAATCCTGAACTGATTTCTGCAAATATCCTTATTATATTTTAATGTTTATGTGTATGTGTTATGATGGTATTATCAAGGTATATGAATGTCTATCACATAAACATAGAACTAGGTAATAATGGGCAACAGCACTGTAGAAAATTTTATAAATGAATATGTTGACTGACTAGTAATTCAGTGGTTCTCAAACCTTGGCAGCAATGACACCCCAACATGTTACAGCAAAATAGAAAACTATTACCCAGTGGTTCTCAAACTAGTGTTGACAGTGACCCCAAATTGAATTTACTGCTCTATGAGCACAAGGTAGACCAGTGGTTCTCAAACTTTTGATGACCACTGCCCCAAAATTCACAGTTGGTGAAGCTAACAGCCCATACGTTGAAAATCACTGCGGTAAACAAGCTGGAAGCCAGATATAGGTTTAGATCCACCTGTATGCTTATAATGTCAGTTATGCTATAATAGATAATAGAGAGCACTTTGTTAGTGATGTTAACTATGAATGTTGTTAGATTTCTGATGGACGATTAGCGCCCTGCGGATGTGGGAAATGACTTCTCTGGCATGATTACTAATGGAGCTTCGATTGTTTGTCAATCCAGTCCTACCAGGTTGTCATACCAGAAGACTAAACCATAAGCAGTGTTCTCAAGGGCAGACATTATTCCATCCCAGCTGGTGATGCGTCCTGAGTCAAGACGGAGAAAGCAACTTGCCATCCTCCAAAACCCTAAAAAGACCTTGCTGGACCTGGAGTGCTTTGACATATTGAACCCCTGGCAACAAGACTACACAAATTCAGCATCTGAGATGAGTATCTGAACATGCCAGCTGAACCACTAAAGAATATTCCCTTTGTCCAATGATGACAAATTAATCCTAACATGGTTCAGAACCATTCATAGATTAGGGAACATATAGTTGTATATTTGAATATATTGGGAGATTCTATTTTCATTTTTGTAAACTTTACATAACCGAGTCTGTTGTTATTTACTTTGTAATATTTAATTGGGTTGTATAGTTTTAGTAACATAAATCTACACCCTGGGGGCAGAGCCAAATTTAATAAACACTAGTGGGTCGGGATATTTTTAATGTGGCTGGGCACCAAATCTCTTATTCATCTATATGTACTATACATAGTCCTTTGTAGGATATCGGATAAAGAATTTATCGCCTAGAGAATATCCTGTTTAGTTTCACCAGAATTCTCTTAGACAGGTTTTTTGAGTGGACTAATCCCCGAGGAGAGACTGTGCATTCAACCTGCAGTCTGGAAGAGTTTCCTCTAGAGATTATCTTTTATTCATTCTTTCATCAAGTCTGTCATACTTACACTTTCTCCCTCAAAACAAAAACCATTTCGCTACACTGGGACGCTCATGTCCGGGATCTACTTTTTTCATATTTAGACACTTGTCTGTGATATGAAAACTCTTATCTTTCCTAGACCACTACTGCTGTAGGTACTTGTCACTGATTGGTGTCCAAGTCTAGGATTAGATTAAAGAAGGGACATATAAATTACCCTAGACTAAATTACACATACATTTTTACAAGAAAAACAGATTTTAAGTTATGTTATGAAAACTATTCTTGGTGGTACTGCTGGTTATTAGTTACATGTTGTTACCTAATATTTAAGTTATATTTTGTGTATGCTGGTTTTAAATAACATAGGTTGTTAAAATACTTTAGTTTAGTTACGGCTATAGAAAGTATTTAGGCCTGTATTTATTTGATAGTGAGTTAAAGATCTCATACTCGCTCAGCAAAACCACTGCTGTTAAAATGGATGAGATAGAAGGACTGAAGAAATGGACAGCGCAATCATATAAGATTGGAAAATTATCTGGCTTCTCGGGAAGTTTGCTGGAAAATTATGTCTCGGAACAGGTAGAATGTTTCATGAGCACAGTGGGGCAACAGAACGAATGGAGAGCAAAATGCAAGGAAGAGAATGTGGAACATGAGAGACAAAGACAAGAAAAATCCCTCCAATGTAAGGAAGAACTGCAAGAAGTGGAAACTCAGTTTCAACCTACAAAAATGGAATCCAGGGATAAACTTGAATCTAGGAATACTCATCATGCCACTCCTTTGCCAGTTGCATCACCACCCTCAGTGGTAAATATAACTGCATCACATGAAGCCAAGTCTATGTCTCAGAATTCAGGCTCAGACAGAGCAGAAGCTAGGATATCTAAACAGAGACATCTAGACTATTCTGAAAACAAGATTAAGCACATCACTGCTGATAATCTGAAGAGACCTTCCGCATCCTCAGCAAAAACTCACAACAGGCATTCCAAAAACAACCGCACCAACAACCTGGTAAATAGGATCGCTCAAGTAAATAGGATCGCTCAACCAAATAGGATCGCTCAACCAAATAGGATCACTCAACAGAAAAGGATTATGCAACCCTATGGGAAGGGAAGGGATGTTCTTGAGCATCACCTGTCGGCCACCCTACATCAGTTAGACTGTAGGCGCCAAGACCCAATCCCACATGCTTCTTACAAAGCTAAGGTCCCTACCATGGATGGGAACTTGACGAAGGCCCGGAGTGGATACAGGGATTCTCAAAATGTGGAGACTGCCACAGTAAATGGAGAAGAAATCACCTGTTTGTATTATCAAGGTCTTGGGTGTGATGCCCTTGTCTCAGCCTCGGTTGTAGACCCTGATCAAGTCACTGAAGAGGATGTTGAGGTAACAGCACCCATGATAAACAACAGAAGGATGATTTTGCCTTTAGCTTATGTAGAAGTTAGGTCGAACTTTGTAAACGGCAAAGTAAAGGCTGCAATATTAGATGACCGAATTTACCCCATACCACAAGGAGGGAAATATATCATCTTAGGAGACTCAGCACGATCCAGAGATGGCGTGACTGAACAGGCTATGGAGACTCCAATGCCTAACTCATCTTCCAACATTTTCACTGAAAAGTTGGAAGAGTGCAAAGGGATTGACCACCCCAGTGCACTTAATTCTGAACAAGTTTTGATAGTCTCACCCACTATCTGCATGCAGAAAGTGAAGCGGGTCCAAATTTCCTTGGTACCTGGTGGGATGAAATATGTTTCAGAAATATCTTCCTTTAACATGGGAGAAGCGGCTGTAGAGGAACAAGACCCTCAGGCACTAAGACTTCACTCAGTTCCGATAACCTCACCCACTCTCTGGGATCAGAAAGTGAAGCGGGTCCAAATTTCCTTGGTACCTGGTGGGATGAAACATGTTTCAGGAATATCTTCCTTTAATACGGGAGAAACGGCTAAAGAGGAACATGAGCCTCAAGCACTTAGTCTTCACTCAGTTCCGATAACCTCACCCACTCTCTGGGATCAGAAAGTGAAGCGGGTCCAAATTTCTTTGATACCTGGTGGGCAGGAACACATGATAGACTTATCTTTCTCTGTCACTGGAGAAACAGGGATAGAAGAACATACACGCTCTCATACCTGGGGAGATAGGTATGTGTCCTTAGGCAGGTCAAGTAATATGACTAAAATATGGTTGTGTATGAGGTTGGCAACCTCATCATGCAAAACTATTTGCTATAGACCGCATTGCAAGCAGAGTGTAGGCTTTAATGCAAGCTCTTTGGCAGGAGGCAAGCTACAATGTAGGGTCCACAAGGAGGAACATAAGAGAGGGAAGATCATACGAGCAGGATTGCTTAACGTACCTCCACTCCTTGACAATGAGGAAACGGATAGAGATGTGTTGATTACAGGCATACCGTTCGACAGAGGGAAAGGAGGAAACAATGGGATTGAATTAACAAGAGATATGAAACAGGAAGGTATTGGCAGACAGAAGAGAATAGTCGGCTCAACTTAAGTTAGCCGTAGGCATAACTTTTAAAAGGGGGCCTATGTCACGAAGTGTATTCGCCTTCTTTTCTCTCTGTCAATCTGTTCTCATACCAAAACATTCCTTCTCTCTCTAAATTCTCTAGAATCTCTACCACTCATAAATACACATCAGGAGATCTCCCATTTGCTTCGGAAAATAAATTCCTTTTTCTTAAATCGAGGTTACCAGCAAACCACTGTGACCTTTTAAAGCTGTGAACTTTAAACCGCGCCCTGTATAATTACAGTTAAGCCAACGGGATAGGCAGCGTATATTGTCTTTTGACCTTTGACCTCAGAAACCAAACAGAACCGGAATTTTAGCGGGATCCTCGAAGCGCACAATTCTCATAGCGCAGGATTCACAAAGCATCAGCCTAGACAGGCAGACCGGCTGAAATGGTTGCCCTCAAGAAATACAGAGGGGCCCGGTCATTTTAAACAGCAGTGGTTGTGAGCGCAGCGAGTAAGTGATCTAATATTGTTTATTTGAATACATGAATAATAATCTTATGTTTATCTACAACATGTCATGTCAGTATCTTTTGTTTTTCACTGTGACATAAATTAATATCCTTGATTTTGTGCAGGAGACACCAACATTATGTATACTGAAAGTTTCATCTATGAACTACGCTTGTCTTGTTTTATACTGAATGAGTTCTACTAATTTTAATGTATGATTTCAGCCATGATTATCCTTGTCATATTTTAATCCTGAACTGATTTCTGCAAATATCCTTATTATATTTTAATGTTTATGTGTATGTGTTATGATGGTATTATCAAGGTATATGAATGCCTATCACATAAACATAGAACTAGGTAATAATGGGCAACAGCACTGTAGAAAATTTTATAAATGAATATGTTGACTGACTTGTAATTCAGTGGTTCTCAAACCTTGGCAGCAATGACACCCCAACATGTTACAGCAAAATAGAAAACTATTACCCAGTGGTTCTCAAATAAGTGTTGAAAGTGACCCCAAATTGAATTTACTGCTCTATGGGCACAAGGTAGACCAGTGGTTCTCAAACTTTTGATGACCACTGCCCCAAAATTCACAGTTGGTGAAGCTAACAGCCCATACGTTGAAAATCACTGCGGTAAACAAGCTGGAAGCCAGATATAGGTTGAGACCCACCTGTATGCTTATAATGTCAGTTATGCTATAATAGATAATAGAGAGCACTTTGTTAGTGATGTTAACTATGAATGTTGTTAGATTTCTGATGGACGATTAGCGCCCAGCGGATATGGGAAATGACTTCTCTGGCATGATTACTAATGGAGCTTCGATTGTTTGTCAATCCAGTCCTACCAGGTTGTCATACCAGAAGACTAAACCATAAGCAGTGTTCTCAAGGGCAGACTTAATCCATCCCAGCTGGTGATGCGTCCTGAGTCAAGACGGAGAAAGCAACTTGCCATCCTCCGAAACCCTAAAAAGACCTTGCTGGACCTGGAGTGCTTTGACATATTGAACCCCTGGCAACAAGACTACACAAATTCAGCATCTGAGATGAGTATCTGAACATGCCAGCAGAACCACTAAAGAATATTCCCTTTGTCCAATGATGACAAATTAATCCTAACATGGTTCAGAACCATTCATAGAATAGGGAACATATAGTTGTATATTTGAATATATTGGGAGATTCTATTTTCATTTTTGTAAACTTTACATAACCGAGTCTGTTGTTATTTACTTTGTAATATTTAATTGGGTTGTATAGTTTTAGTAACATAAATCTACACCCTGGGGGCAGAGCCAAATTTAATAAACACTAGTGGGTCGGGATATTTTTAATGTGGCTGGGCACCAAATCTCTTATTCATCTATATGTACTATACATAGTCCTTTGTAGGATATCGGATAAAGAATTTATCGCCTAGAGAATATCCTGTTTAGTTTCACCAGAATTCTCTTAGACAGGTTTTTTGAGTGGACTAATCCCCGAGGAGAGACTGTGCATTCAACCTGCAGTCTGGAAGAGTTTCCTCTAGAGATTATCTTTTATTCATTCTTTCATCAAGTCTGTCATACTAACACTTTCTCCCTCAAAACAAAAACCATTTCGCTACACATGTATTATTAACTATTTGGGGTAAGTTGTAACATGTACATTTTGTTATTTTATATTTGCATTTTACATGTATGAATTGCTTATTGTTGTACAGTTGCATATGGGGCTGGTAACCTCTTCATATAAAATACTTTGTTACAAAAACCACCACTGCAAGAGCTGGTGACAGCTTCTTGTGGGTTTACTCACAAGACCCTATAGCAGAAGCAGCCCCACGCTCCATTTGGAACAGAAAGCGGATGATGATGATGACATCATAGCATATGTAAATATGTTTATTCAACAATTTTAAATTAAATTATATATATATATATATATATATATATATATATATATATATATATATATATATATATATATATATATATATATATATATATATATATATATATATATATATATATAGTATTATCATCCACAAGGAGTGTCAAATAAACAGACAAGACACAATATACTGAAAATACTGAAAGAATGTAGACACAAAATATCTGCTACTTAGCAGAGAATGAAAGAAAGAAAGTGTGACAAATAGAAAGCGCGCAGTAACATCAGTACCGCAAATGTACCGATTACTGCCGCAAGTGAAGCAGAGATTAGGAAGAACAAGTGGTCGCTCCCAATCCATTTTGTGACATATCACCTATCCTAAGATATTTGTAGAATATCCAGCTTTGGGGCGGTCATTTCTTCGTGGGTTTACTGTGCACTGGTTTGGTTTCTCGGTGCGACAGTTTTCCTCTCCTCCCTATCTCGTTGGCTAGTGACTGAGTTTCTCGATTGGCAGTATGTGCAGTTTAATACATACTGACTAACGTCTTTCCATCGGTTGGGCCAAAAGAATACTTCTTTAAGGTTACTCATAGTGGTACCGGCAGAAACATGTTCTCCCGATGTGGATATGTGAGCCGCTTTCATAACGGAGTGTCTTAAAGTGAGGGGCACTAAGAGTTGCTTCCCTTACCTCGTCCGTCGATAAATAATTTCATCCTCTTTGTGGAAAGTTCCAGCTGAAGCATGGGTTATCAGACTCTGTTCAGAGTATGGCGCTAGGGTTTTATCCTCCTTCTGCGCTTGACGTAACTCTACTTTACTTCATAGAATGTCGAGTTGAGGTACGAGTTATCCAATGCTGAGTGTTGGGTACTCTGCTCAAACTCTTTTGTAGTAGTTTCATCCTTCTGGTTGTCCGGGTGATGAGGAACAGAACAATCTTTCATTAAATTTTCTAACATCATAACATCATGTTGCAAACCTTGTCAGAAGTAATTCACTGAAATATGCCTTACCAGGGCTTATGAACCTTTAAGGGGGTGGGGCAAGGTTAAATGAATTTCTTGCATTAGGCAGGTACGATAGGGTAATGGAACAATTAACTGTCTCTTATTCCACACCCGTCTATAATCCAAACCTTTCTCCCTGTAATACGCTCCCTGTGGAGTATGGGTGTAATTACCATACAACTTTGAAAAGTACGACTTTAGGGTTTGGTCGGCCTTTTGTGCCTGCTTCAAATCCGAAATATTCGGCTGACTAGAGATGACAACTAGGGGCCTCTGGGGCGTGTCCTATGTTCTCTCTCTGTTGTGTCGGCCTAGTGTCACGTGAGCGATCTCCAAGGAACACCCATTTTCTCCATAAAATGAGAGGATAGACTAAATCGTCTAAAACTGCGGCATTGATTTTTCCCCGAACATATCGGGTTGAGACATCAATTTTCGCAACCGGAAGAAGCATTGACTTTATACTCATTCGGTATTTCAACAGTTTCACCAGCGTATGTATTGGTAGGCCTTCACCAAGGATGGGGAAACTAGAGCCGAGTATTCTAGACCCGAATCATACAAGCACCGTATGGTGTCGGTACCAACGGTTACTTGCTCGGTAATAGAAGGATAAATAGAATTTTGTTCATATGCCTGGGGGTCATGTTTCCCTATCGGCCCCCTGATTAGGCAACCGACACTATAAGAGCCTTGTTTTGGCCTCTTACAGTCCGATGTAAAATGCGTGTCTGTTTTGCACGATTTACAATATCGTCGTCCAGTTCCCTGGGCTTAATTGCTCTGTTTCTGTCTCTGGTGATCTTGTGATTGTTGTTGCTGTTTGTGGGCTGTTTTGTGTGTTGGGTTGTCCGTACTTTTGGAGTTATCATCTGGGTGATCCTTTTGTTTGGGGTTACTATCGTGGTGGCGCCTTTTAGAAGGATTCACTTCCGACTGGGCGCTCTGATACCAGTCAGCAAACAGTATCACCTGATCAAGAGTTTCGGCCACCCCGTGCTGTGCCAGGAACCTTCTCATGTCAGGGATAAGCAAGTCATTGAACTGCTTCACGAGAATCATCTCCTTCAACCCTTCCAAAGATTCATCGAAGATACTGAGGGATCCCCACTTCTCCAAGTACGTTTCTAGCCTGGTAGCAAATTGTCTAAGAGATTCATCTTTCTGCCTTTTAGTCTCACGGAATTTACAACGAAACGTCTCTGCGTTAAGCATAAAACGCTGAAGCAGAGCCTTATTCAACATGCCGTAGTTGCTCTGTTCTTCCACGGGCATCTTGAGAAATACATCATAAGCAGATCCTCTCAGACTCTGGGATAACGTCATGTTGTATCTCTCCTTCTCCAAGCCATATTTAGATGCTAAGAATTCAAACCTAGAGAGATAGATGCCTATTTACTCTGAAGCCTCCGAGTAAACATCTAATTGGAAGGATATGGCACTAGGTGCCGCCACATGAGAAATGTTTCCCCCATAGCTACCTTGAGAACTACCAGACACGCCATTGTTAGAACTAGAGTCCACTCTTCTTTCTTCGATATCCAAGTCTTTCAACCTAATTGCTCTGTTGGTGTCCTTTTCGGCCTTTGCGAATGCCCTCTCGGCCTGCTCCTTCTTTTCTTGGAATGTCCAATCCTTGTCTCTTACCGCGGCTTCGTGAGCCCTTTGTTTTTCAGCTTTCTACTCTTCAAAAGCCCTTTGCTTTTCCTTTTCTCTCTGGCCATCC
Organism: Oreohelix idahoensis; assembly: GCA_024509875.1. Lineage (NCBI taxonomy): Eukaryota > Metazoa > Mollusca > Gastropoda > Stylommatophora > Oreohelicidae > Oreohelix > Oreohelix idahoensis. The sequence continues at coordinate 273,343 of JAMPIV010015552.1, forward strand.
TTCTCTCTTCCCTTTCAAGAGCCTTCACCTTTTCTGCACTTTCCTTATCTTCTTTATCTTTTTCTTTCTGTTCTCTCACCGAAGTAAGAACAAAGTCAGAAAGTTCTTTGACTGAAAACCCTAGTTCGCGGCCTAGATTAAGGTAAAAGGCATGGAGGTTTAGGGACTCTGCCATTCTGAGTAAAAAGTCAGTTTACAAAGCTACACAAATGTACAGCAGCTACTAACTAGAAAAATATAGGTTTACAACTCTTAATTAGCCGCACCAAGTGAACTTCTTATTTAACTTTAACTTTTGTTACAAAACAACTCGTTCTTTCAGTTATTCAATTATTCTTGACACAGTCACATTTACTGTTATTTATGAATGCAATGCATGCTCAGTTTTACCACAAACACACTCTGATAATATTCTTTCAGTAATCTGAAATTTATGTCAGTCGTCTATGGGAATTACTAGACATGTTCTATAATCCCGGCGCGGGTCGCCCAACTGTAACTATCACGTTTTTGCTACAGCGTTCAGTCCCAAGTCGAGACCCCCCTTGTGACGGTATTGCCTCCCTTGCTTTGCAGTAGTGGTCCAACAGTGGCCAAAACTAGAGTATCCATTTTGGGCTTCAAAAGTGTCTACCTTCTCACAAGATTACTCTTGGCAGATATGTAGATATAAGGTTAATGACGCTTCTACCAATAAGGAGTGTTCACAAGATATTCAGATAAGCGAAAACAATGCTACATTTGGCTGAGCACGTTAATTCTAGAATCTGCCGACAACTTTTGTGAAGGATTAAGCAATGGATTATGTTAGCTTGTTTAAGCCCGCACCTCTGATTAACTCAGGGGAATTCTTACTATTCTGATATAGCTCAGTTTAGAGTGTGTGTAGTAAATTGACTGAGACAAACATGCAGTAACTTTAAAATGATTAAATCGAAGTTTTTTTTTTTTTTTTTTTTTTTTTTTTTTTTTTTTTTTTTTTTTCGTACGCCCGCTAATACTCGAGGCGAAATCTCAGGTTATTATTTTAATGTCTAACCTGACATTGATTTTACGTGAGTATCCCTTTTTATCTTGTACAGAGACAGGTGTCCCTCGCCATTCAGGCAGATACTCTCCGATTTCGGAGGTACCCATTAGAGCTGGGTCGGCTCAGGAGCCGCCAATCCCTGGTCGACGACACGCCTTCAAATGTTCTCGCCAGGTCTCGAGTTAATCCAGTCCAAATCCCGGTCGACGAAAAATCCTCAAATGCCGTCGCCCGGGTTTGATCCTGAATCACCCGGTCGCCAGAGCGGTGTTGTAACCACTACGTTAGTTAAATTTGTAAATTTACAAATAACTAAATTTAATAATCACTTAAGTTTTAACAATTTTAAAATAATTTGAATAGCTATCATCACGGTCGTGATAGGAGGTAAATTGTTACAAGAAGTTCAAGTGGAAGCCTATATTGAACTTAGCTGCCAATGACGGTTCTGCTGCTTCTGATGGGTTGGTTCTTTTTACACTACTCACACTCGTCGCTGGTCACGATTGTCGGGTGTAGCTCGTTTCACAGAAATGTCAGGGAGAGTCTACAAAGATGGTCCCTTGTCTTAAAGCTTAGGCCACTGTTCCTTTCTTGTTCCAGACATAGTACTTTCTGCTGGTACCAGCAATAACTATAGTAAAGAAAAGAAACGAAACGCTCTTCTGAGTATTGCGTTTTCCAACCCATGGTTAAGGGTCCCTATCTTCCCATTCCACTATCCCATTTAACTCAGAATTAACCCTCGATGAGAATTAAATTTAATCCCTCGGGATAAAATTTTCTTTACATTTCTATTGAATAGCTTTTATAGTTACTTTACATTTAAATGAAAAGGTTAATAGTACAGATAGAATATGTTTACATTTACATTTCCATTGATTGAAAAGTGTTCACAATATAGGTTGAATATCTTTTCATTTATGTTCACACTCATTTGAAAAGTTTGAAACATCTACTAATTTTAAAATGAATACTTTCACATAGACATTTACACTGCTTTGATACTGTAAGTATTATCATCATCATCATAACCCTCCACTCCCAAAGGAGCATAGGCCTTCAACAAGCACATACCAAGTCCTCCTGTCACGTGCCATCATCTCAAGTTCTTTCCACGTTCTCCTCATCATTTACACCTCTGTTTCCAGCTCTCTTCTCCACGTGCTTCTTGGTCTACCTCTGCCTCTCTTGCCCTGGGGGTTCTAGAACAAGGACTGCCTTGTAATGCTATCAAAAGGTTTCCTCAGTGTGTGTCCTATCCATCGCCATCGTCTTCTTCTCATCTCTTGTTCCACTGGCACTTGTCTAGTTCTTGTCATCAGTTCCACGTTGGTAACCTTGTCATACCACTTTAATCCCTCTATTCTACGCAAGCACCCATTTATGAAAGTCTGTAGTTTTTTGGTTGTTGTCTTTGTTGTTTTCCATGTCTCAGAGCCATACAATAGGACTGACATGTATACACACACAAAATAGGCATGCCTAAATTCGTCTATTACTTCTCTTACTTACTTAGTCGTTCCCCTTCTACCGTGAAGTGTTGAGGTTTGGAAGAGAGAGCGCCAGAATGAGAATTAAATTTAATCCCTCGGGATAAAATTTTCTTTACATTTTAATTGAAAAGCTTTTATAGTTACTTTACATTTAAATGAAAAGGTTAATAGTACAGATAGAATATGTTTACATTTACATTTCCATTGATTGAAAAGTGTTCACAATATAAATTGAGTATCTTTTCATTTATGTTTACACTCATTTGAAAAGTTTGAAACATCCACTAATTTTAAAATGAATACTTTCACAGAGACATTTACACTGGTTTGATACTGTAAGTATTATACTTAAAATGTACATCATTTCTTTCATCTGTTACTACCTGCTTCATATAGAACTCGGGACTACTTTATGCTTTTAGTACTCTTTAAGAAACTTGCCATAAAGCAATCACCGGCCCGTGCAGTGGTGGTTCATGAATTATCATTCAATACCCTGAAGTTGCCAGCCTCAAATGACTGGGACATCCACTAGCGATTTTCACATATTAAAATTCACATGGCAATATATATATATATATATATATATATATATATATATATATATATATATATATATATATATATATATATATATCTATATATATATATATATATATATATATATATATATGTTAGTTTACATTTTAGTAATATAAAATGTAAAATCACAACTTACGCAAATCCTGGTTCAAAGACATTTTTGCTCCGATGAATAAAAGAGACTTCAATCGGCCTCTTACACGAGTCTGGGGTGTCGTTAATTTAATAAGTTCCCTCTCTGACTTTGTGTGTTTCATTCAGTTTCGTCAGACAGCGGCTTTCCTTATTAAAATAATAGAGATTTCCTGAGCTGTTTTTGTAAGTCCTGATAAATACTCAAATAAAAGTTGTCCGGTCTGATAAAATGGAATTCTGAATTCTAAGCTTCACTCTGGCAAGGTCTGTTGTCTTGGCAAGCGATCTTCACAGTAGTTTTGACTGACTGAAGCATAAAGTTATGTTCACTGCCTTCCCACGCATTCGTTGTTATGAAGCTCAGATGATCAGACAATCTGATTTGAATATTTTGCATGACTCATCTAGTGCAAAATTTCAAACATTACTTTTCTGAAAAGGGGCTGTAAACATCCGATTGCCGGGCAGGTGACCTCACAGACATATCGGTAACCTCACACGAAAATGTGTGTAAAATGTAACAAATTATTACTTTCACTAAAGTAATGTCTTATCTGTTGCTTGAGCACACAGAAAATCCGTCTCTCTACAACCTTGGCGGAGACGCACCCGTACCTATCAGTGATTAAACAGATTGCGCTGGGCGATGTACGTGTTAATCTGTGTACTGATATCGGCCGCGCCAGCGATTAACCAACTTGGTTGTCGATAATGTTCTCTAAGCCGCTCCGGCAAATGTTTAGTATTATCATCCACAAGGAGTGTCAGATAGACAGACAAGAAACAATATACTGAAAGTAGCGAAAGGATGTAGATACCAAATATCTGCTTCTTAGCAGAGAAAGAAAGAAAGTGTGACAAATAGAAAGCGCGCAGTAACATCAGTACTGCAAATGTATCGATTACTGCCGCAGTGAAACAGAGATTAGGAAGAAGAAGGGGTCGCCCCAATCCATTCTGTGTCAATCACCAATACGGAACAGATGGAACGAACCAGACAAACAACAGCGGAACAAAAGCTGAGGAGAAGACACTAGCGTTGGATAGCAAACACATAGCATAACACGGCAGTTCTTTATCTCAAATCACCTTTTTTTTAACATGATGAATTGCTAGCCCCACACACCTTTCTCAATTTGTCGCTTTTTTGCAACAGAAAACAGCACAGTCTCTCTATACTGTGTTCCCATTTTCGAGCTCTATTAGACATATTAGAAGATATGAGTGATTAATAATAATAATTTTAATTGTATACTATCTGTATGTTATCATCATATGTTACAATTTCTGTTGATACAGGTGATCATGTCTGTTCACCATTTCTTGTCCTCAGTTTTGTTTCTGAAATCTAATCTGGACTTCTTACCATGCCACTGTTACGTGTCTTTTTTCTGATAATGTTAATATTTAGTGACAAGATGGTTCCTGTAGGCCAAGTTCACTTCTAGGGTAGTAAACATCCACCAACATCAATCACCCTTCTTTGAGCCACAATGGACGAAGAGGACAGTATACATTTTTATTCAAACTTTACGAGGCTCCTACTTGAAATACAATTCAGTTCAATATACGCATGGCATATTATATGCAGTCGTCGGTAAAACTTTAGGCAGTCCGTTCATGTCTGGAACGCTGTCCTTTTCATTTTCCACATGTTATTAATCATATGTTCACACTCGACATTGAGAATCCATACTCCCTTTAAAAAAAGATAACTAGATACACCTAACAGAAAATCTTGATGTATTAGTGATGGAACAACATAGGGATGTACAAGATATAAATATTCAAGAGCTCAAACACATGCGTCCACTCACCATGACACAAAATGGTAGAAGGCTTGCAGACAATCTCCTCACTTCTGCAGTTTTAGTTTCACGTCTGCCAAATACACCATATCGGCATGACGTCACTTCCTGTATTAATAAATGATTCCGTATAAAATAAACAAAAAAGGAGCCCTGTCGAGCTACCTAATTATACCGACACAATCGTTATGAATTTTAATCATAACAGCCACGATGTCAAGCTGTCCAGTATATCCTCTCTTTATCGTGCTTTATCCATTCTCCTTTCAATCTACCATATCGTCATACTATATTCCAGCTTTCGTCTTCTCACTTAATGCCCAAAGAAAATGGATTGACTCCTTCTAATGTGTTTAATAAGTTTCTGTTGCATGTTGGCTTCTTTCAAGACATCGTTACATTTGTTAATTAATTAAAACGACTTGATTTCGCACGCGAACCATTTTTTTTAACTCTTTCCACGTGATGAGCTTCGTGTCCATTTGGCCTGAATGTCATTCAGATCACAGAGGAAGGTGTTACTTTATTGCCTGCTATAAAAAAAAATAATTAATTCACTAACATTATCTTCCGTGAGTACATCAGATAACAGTTCCCTCGAATTAGCAATTCACTCTACAGAGGAACAAAAATATGTGAGTTAGAATCCCAACGTATTTTTAACATTCTTCTGTAAAACCACATTTCTGTGACCTCCAGGAATTTTCCTACGTATTTACTAATTGTTCAAGACTCACTTCCCCACGTCAGTATTGGCTTTATATAACACTGAAGAACTCTCTTTATTACTTCCACTGATAAAGATTAGTCGCCAAAAAAAAAAAAATTGTTCAACTTTGTAGAATGCTGCGTTTGCCCGGGATATTTTACTCATCATTTCTGGAATGCCTTTTCCATCCAATGTCATTAACTTGTCTAGGTATTTGAATATATTGACTTGTTTAAGAACTCTTCCATTTATTTTGATTGTACATTCTGTAGGATTCCTTTCGTTCAAGATCACCATCACTTCTGCTTTTATGCTATTTCAGGTAAGACTGTATCACCAGAGTATAGCATGTTGCTTATATCTATCTATCTATCTATCTATCTATCTATCTATCTATCTATCTATCTATCTATCTATCTATCTATCTATCTATCTATCTATCTATCTATCTATCTATCTATCTATCTATCTATCTATCTATCTATCTATCTATCTATCTATCTATCTATCTATCTATCTATCTATCTATCTATCTATTTGCCTGACTGCCTGTATCTCTGTCTGTGTGTCTATCTGCTTCCCTCTTGTTGATGTTATTGTTGTTGTTTAACTAGGGCTGCTGGGCTCTTCGTACTTTTATGCTGCAACTAATGTCAAAATGATTTCCTTGGCATTATCAGCAGCGTAGGTCTAGGATTTTCTTGTTTCTTTTCTGCCATTCTGCAACTTGCTGAGCTAGGGTCATGAGTTTCAGCACCTTCATCTGTTATTCGTACATGGCTTTGCATGCTGTCATATCTGGAATTAAGCTAACAGGGGGGGGGGGAGGGGAAAGGGGGGGATGCTGTGCATTTCCCGCAACCTAATTGGGTGTACTGTTAGGGAGGTTAAGAGGGAAAATTCGGTTAGATTTATTTTTAGGAGATTGATTTTTATGATTAATTTTAGCAGAGTTTTAGTTTAAAGTTTAAGGGGAATAATCAATAGAACGAGAAGAAAGGGTCAAGAGTAGTGATTACATCCCTTGGTTGAGGATTGCGTTGATTGGTGTTTGGTTTTGGTAAGGTGAGCGAGATGAAGAATTCACGTGTTTTGAATGGTCTTGTGAGTTGTTTGTCAGACAAAGTGTTCTGGAGTGTTCTAAAATAGTCGTCGTTGTAAATCGACGTTTTAGATTAAATCAGTTTGCTCAGAGATGTGATAGAGTTTGCTCCCAGACGTGATAGAGTTAGCTTCTAGAAGTGGTAGCGAGTAGAAGTTTCATCAGGAGATACGCCAATGGTTTTGGTTGCTTCTGCGGTGGCAGACAAATTGAACTATCGCCCAGACGTCTATCTCGATATTTTTGCCACGTTTGTGAATGACAGTTTTATTCTTTCTGAGGACGAGATGTCAGTGTTCCCAGTAAGAGAAATGTGTTGTGTTCGAAAGACCAGGTACGTTGAACATTATGAGTTTTATAACTAGAGTGAAGTACAGTAGACAAGCTGACAGTCCTAGTGAGCAGTATAGCTTGGTAAACGTACAGTACATCGCTGGCGGTTAGGCCAGTTTCTTTAACTAGATACGTCAAGAATAGCTGTTGATAAAAAGTTGAGACTAAACGTGAGATAGACAGTTAAAATAATGAATACAGTGGAAAATAAAGAATTAGCAACAGTAGTTCTCAACTTATAGAACCAGTAGCCACTAGAACAGTTAAGCAAATGGATTAAAGAAGCTGAGAGGGTATAATTGAACATCGCATCATTGTTTTCGCCAGTCAGCACATATTTTTGAAGGCTGAAGACGTTTTGATGTAAAATTGCTATGTTCAAGATATAAGCTGATCTTAGATTAAATGCGTAAATAAAGTCGCCTCGTTCATCATAGAAGAAAGTCTACTGTTGACGTCTTACAAAATATCCTGGAGTGTGTGCCAGCAAGCATGCTATGAACGTAAAATACAAGCAGTCTACTGATAGGGCTAGATATACGAACATATACGATCAACAAAAGCACAAGTAGAGAGTAGTAGACAAGTCCATTCACGGCCACATGGGCTCTACAAATTTGCAGGGCTAAAATACACTGTTTCTGGGCTTTCCCAATGAATTCCCATGTCCTGCACAGAGCCGCTTTCTAGCTGCACTTACCTGTCACATATTCATCATTATGCCTTCCCGTACGTGCAGCTGACCACGTAAGAGCAGGACTTAAATCTTGAGCTCGCGTAGTTCCCTCCAAGCTTAGTGTGCGATGCTGGGTTCTCAACAGGTTTTTTCAGGCGTCAAGTCGATCTTTACGTGTAGTTTTGGGCAGAGCAACCTAACCTTTGAGGTGAAGACAGGAGTACGACACGGATGCCCCTTATCAACCACTCTATTTTTTACAGTCATAGATTGGGTGATTGTTGCGCACATATTCTTTTGTGTGTCGCACAGATTACGCATACAAATGAAAAATGTATTTATTTGTCTGATAAAAATATGTTTATCTTTGAATTCACGATTTTCAGTCTAGAGCGACAGAACTCAGATTAGGCGATGTGTATTCATTTTGTGAGTTATCGGTTCTTGTATCTTTGCTGAATATCGAATGGCGTAGAAATTTAGGTTTATAGCGATCTATTCTTTGTTTGGTTAGAAATAGATTGTTCTTGCTTCAGAATATCTATGACCCGAATCTATGTGTAGTTCTTGTCTAGGTAGGACGAGTATGTCTTTTATCTTAATATCTTTGTACGTCTAAGTCGAACTATATCTTTGGTGTCGAACTTGGGGTCATAGGTTGTTCGGCGGATGTGTCGCTAAGAAGGGAGGTGAATAGGTTCCGCCCTGTTGGACCTAGATGAAGGCGGTCTGAAGATTTGTCTTGAGCTCTGTGATTCCTTTTGGGGAAAGGAGATTGTTTATCTCTATGATTGAATTATCAGAGATTCTTCCCCAGTGTTGATTCTTGACGCCAGGGAATGGCGTGCGTTATTCGCGTTATTCGCTGTTGTGTTTTTCCTGAGAAATAAGGTAAAACAGACATATGAATCGTTCGTCATACTTCAGTAGGTCGACATGCTATCGTTGCACAGGCGTTTGATTTGCGATGTTAAGACGACATATTTGCTCTTGCAGTTATTTATATATA
>JAMPIV010015553.1:0-25141 GCA_024509875.1 Oreohelix idahoensis
GCTGCATCCGACCAATCAGACGCAAGGCCCAAAAATATTTTAAGAATCATACTCCAAGGGTTTTCTAGCCTGCCCGTACGATGTGACTAATTTTGAATATTTTATATTTCAGTTATTTTTGAACCGATTTTAATTCTTTAAAGTGATAATTAAACGGCCAATTTATCTCTATCGTTCTATATGTATATTCTTTAGCTGTTCCCTGGCATTACAATCTAAGTAATTTTTAAGTAATTAAATCGAGTGCTACTCTGATGTAAAAATATCACTAAAACCATTTTTTCTCTTTAAATAAATTACTTTTATGAGGCCGGCTTTGTACCTATTTATTAAGTGGTGTATCAGATATTATAATAGCTAGGTATTTATTTTTATTTATCGCTATGCTTTAAGAAATAAAATAACTCCTTCCTATAATTTACACAGAATAGGCCCTTTCTGTCAAACATAAAAAAGTTTCTTATCACTACCAGAAAAAGGAGCGATTCTATTGGTTGTTAAAATTGGACTGTTTATCCCATAGTGAGCGCGGTAAATATGACCGTGTTGTAAAGACAGATTCAAATTACGACATAGCTCCCCCGTTAAAAAAGCGTGAACCACTAGTGAGGCTTTCAAGTCTGTATTACAATCACGTCATATTACGCCAAATTGACTTTCACTCTGCCTTAGTGTTATCCTGGTTTCCTGCAGGTGGGTGCCTACTTAAGAAATCTGCCCCAACGTTCAGCGTTCCAGGAATGTACTCAATGGTAAACGAGTAAGGTTGTATGAGAAGAGACTACCTTAGCAATCATGCATTATCAAGTTTTGTCTGAGCCAGAAAAACCAGTGGCTGATGATCGCTTTGGACCACGAAATGCCTACCATACAGATATATTTGGAATTTTTTAATTGCCCAAACAAAGGCTAAACATTCTTTTTCTACTGTGGAGTAATTTTTCTCCGCATTGTTTAATTTGCGGCTGGCATAAGCAACGGGGTTCAATTCTCCAGCTGGTCATGGAGATCTTTGTAACAATGTTGCTCCCAAACCCACATTACTCGCATCTGTTCTCACCACGAATTCCTGACTGAAATCTGGAAGTTTCCATATGGGCTTACTGGTGAGTTTGTGCTTTAGCTCAGTATATGCCAGCTCACATTCTGCTGACCACTCTATACGGTCTGGCTTGCCTTTTCTAGTCAAATCCGTCAGAGGAGCACACACAGAGTTAAAATTCTTGATTTATTTTTGGTAGAACCCACATAGTGAGACAAAGAATCTCACATCTTTCTTAGTTTGTGGTCTTGGTGCTCTCTGTAGTTTTTCTAAATTCTTAGGATCAGGGGTCATACTACCCTGATATACAGTGTGTCCCAAGAACTCCAATTCCTTGCAGATAATACAACATTTAGTGGGTCTAGCAGTTAAATTTGCCTCTCTGAGTCTGTCAAATAACATATTTAAAGAAACTAAATGTTCCTCAAATGTTTCAGTGACAATCAGGATGTCATCCATGAAATTAGTAATACATGGATTTTTCAGGGGATCCAATAGTTTTCGCATCATTCTGGAAAACACACTCGGAGCATTCTTCAATCCAAAAGGCAACATATTAAACTCATAGTGCCCTTCCGAGGTGCTAAAGGCCAGATAAGGTCTGATCTCCGGCTTCACTGGAATCTGATAATATCCCTTACTGAGATCTACCTTAGAAAAACATTTTGTCTTATTCAACCTGGCAAACAGTTGATTGGTATCAGGTAATGGATCCAGCTGACTCTCTATGACAGCATTCAGTTTCCTGTAATCTATACACAGTCTATGTTCCCCAGAGGGTTTCCTCAACAATACCACACTGGAGCTGTAAGGAGATTCACTGTGGGAGATAATACCCTCTTGCAATAAATATTCTATCTCTCCTTTTAAAGCTTGTTCCTTAGCGAATGGAATAGAATAGGCTATCATACAGATGGGTGTTGGGTCTAGCAATTTCATATCATACTCCAACAAGTTGGTGTGCCCCGGTTTGTCCGTTAACACGTCTGTATGATTCTCCAGAACCTTCTGAATCTTCTCCCTCTGCCCTTTTGCCAAGTGATTACCGACTTTTACCTGTGCAAGAGTTTCACATGGTTTCAAGGGGTATTCATAAGAGGTGAGAGGTTCATTTCTCATTTCAGTGGCTATGGCCAGGGTCATCAGCTGTGCACCTTCCAACACTGTCCTATCATAATATTTCTTGAGGAGGTTCACATGATAAATTTTTTCCTTTCCCTTTTTGTCTATCTTACAGTTAGTTCTAGATACCTTTTCTAGAACAGTGTATGGGCCCTGCCAGCCTATCTGAAGTTTATTGCTGCTGCCGGGTAATAGAAGAAGCACCTTGTCCCCCACAGCTAGCTCTCTATCCTTCGCCTTACTGTTATAGTACTCATCATGTTTCTTTCTGGCTTACCTCAGATTATCATTTGCTAGTTTCCAGCCAGTTTTTAACCAAGAGGTCAACTCGTTCACATACTGGTATGATGAGGTTACAGTCTCTTCTGCTTTCTCATCTGTTCATGTCCCCATTAAAGATTCTAATCGACATTTTATGGCCCGGGCCAAATAACAATGTGGCCGGTGCCATTCCTGTTGAATTATGGGGGACTTCCCGATATGCAAATAAGGCAGCGGGTAAGTATTGATCCCATGTGTCATGTTTTTCATGTGCCATCTTTCTCAGGATAGAAATAAGGGTCCCATTGAACCTTTCCACCTGCCCGTTCTATTGGACGTGATACGGACTACAGTAAAAGTGCCTGGCTTGGAAGATCCTGAAAACTTCCTCAGTTAGTTTCCCCTTGAACTGAGATCCATTGTTAGTCAAGATTTGGTGGGGAAATCCTAACCTCGTGAATATTGTGAGTAACGCCTCTGCCACATGTTTTGAGTCGATTGATGACATGGCTACTGCCTCTCCCCACATAGAGCAAGTGTCCACCAGCGTAAGAATGTAACTGTTTCTCCTCTTGGTTCGTGTGAGAGGTCCAACAATATCCCCTGCAACTCTCTCAAATGGAGTTCCCATGATTGGCATTTCACCAAGAGTTGCAGGTGCAGTCCAATGTTTTGGAGCTACCCTTTGACATTCTGGGCAGGATTTGACATACCTTTTTATATCTTCAATTATCCCTGGCCAGAAGTAGTGACAAGCTATACGTTGTCCTGTGGCGCTAATCCCCATATGTCCACTAAAGGGGATAGCATGTCCTAACTCCATCACCTTTTCCCTATATGAAGAACTAGTTGTCCATAACCATTTGATCCTGTTCCAGCCTTCCTATAAAGCAACTTATTCTTCATATACAATTCTCCTTTATTAGGAGGGGTATGGCTTTTAGGTAGTTTTCTAAAGCAAGGCTTTAATGAATTATCTTCAGCCTGTGCCTTCCTCATCTCCTCTGGATGGGTATTTATTGGGTTATCTTCCTCCTTCCTTGACTGTGACCTGGTTTGTACTTCTGCCATAATCACTGGTCTTTTGGGACTTCCCAAAAACACATATCTACACCCCAATATCAGAGGGTAGATTGGTTAATTTATCACTGCTGCTCTAATCACTCCTTCTACATAGCGAGTTTTTACATTTATTCTTCATATGGGAAGTGTCATGGTTGCTACATCCTTAGTTGCCCCTTGGATCTCCACTGTTTCTGTGGTATATTGATCTGGGTGCACCAGGTTAGAACACACAACTGAGTCAAAATCCAATCCAGTATCATAAAGGCACTTGATAGTGGCCCCATTACATACTACTTCTTCACATACAGGGGGATGATGAGGTTCTAGCTGCCCTGTAGACAGTTCCTTCTTTCCTTTGTTTCCTGTTTTAAGGCATGCAGCGAAATATGGAGGGTTCTTTTTCCTACAGTCGTTAGTATGGTGATTATTCATCTTACAAATTTTTCACCATTTCCCTTCTTTTCTGTAGGTTTTCTTTTCTGGTATCTGATGGTTTCTGTCTCTTTGATCATATCTAGGCCTGTCATTACTTTGTTTGAATCTAGGTGGTTGATCCCTATTGTCGAACTTATTCTGGTGTTGTGGGGTTTTATTACTATCTCCTTGTTTCTTCTTAACTCCAGCTACTTCTGACTGAGCCGCTTGATATCTCTCAGCAACTGTGAGAATCTCCCCCAACCTCTCTGCACCTTGTTCCATAAGAAATTTTCTCATGTCTGGAGGCATAGACTCTCTTACTTGCTCCATCATGACCATCTCTTTTATGTCTTGAGTCTTCCCAAGAGTAGTCCACTTCTCCAAGTAGGTCTCCAATCTTGCAGAGAATTGGTGGTAAGTCTCTCCAGACAGCAGCTTGATAGTTCTAAATTTCTTTCTATAAAATTCAGCATTCTTCTCATATCTGACTAACAAGGCCTGCTTCAGGAGGTCATAATCTTCTTGGTCTTCTCTACTCAGTTTAAAAAACACTTCTTAAGAAGTTCCTCTCAGCCCTTGTGATAATTTTAGGCTCCATTTTTCTTTCTCTAGACCATAGTTAGTAGCTAGTCTCTCATACCTACTTAAAAATGATTCAATATCATCTTCCTTCTCCACAAATGGGTCTAAATGGAAAATTTTGGCTGAATTTGAGGCGCCCTAACTTGCACTAGTATTAGAGATAGTTGGGCTACTTCCATTGCCTGTAACATGTCCTTGAAGATCCAGCTCTTTCAGCCTTAACTCATGTTCTCTTTGCAATCTCTTTTCCTCTGCCTCCATTTGCAATCTCTTTTCCTCTTTTGCAGCTTCAATTAGCCTAGCCTCCCTATCAGATTCTAATTGTAACCTTTTGGCTCCAGCCTCGGTATCAGATTCTAACTTCCTAACTTCCCTATCAGTCTCTAACTGTAACCTTTTAGCTTCAGCCTCCCTTTCAGCCTCTATTTTCCAAGCCTCAGCTTCTATTTGTAATCTCTTTACTTCTCTATCTGCTTCTAATTGTAATCTTCTCTCTGATTCTAACCTCTTATCGTCTCTGTCTATGAACTTATCACATTCTGTAGTGATATACTTAATCAAATCGTCCCCACTCATGCCAAGTTCTTTTGCCGACTGCACTGTAGCAGACCTAAATTTGGTCAAGTCTGCCATTCTCTTGCAATCGTATGCAAAATGTAGACTAAATAAAGTACCACTAACAAACTTAATTAATTATTACCCCTGACAGCTCATCCAGTCACAACAATTTGATTAATTTTATTTATGGACTTTCTTTATCTATTACTACTTTTACTATTATTGTCTTAAGTAAAGGCCCTTGGGTATGAATGGAAAAATCCCGGAAAGGACCACAATTGTTGCGAGAGGTTTAGATGTATGACTTAAAGATATCCTGGACAAATAGGTGTATCAGAGGATACCAGGATAGCGCCAGATAAGAGACTGGTATTATAAGTAATACCCCCTTCTCTGAAAAGAGTAAGGGTGTATAGACATCAAAGTTTGGTCAAGCTATGTAGATTTACAGGAATGATGATAGTGTTAGGTCCTGAAGAATCTAACTGCTACCTCTCCTGATCCCACGAAGATTAATGATTAAATGGTTTGTTTTGTTTGACTAGTTATCTAGGGGTAATTTAAATTATAATATGTAATAAATTCCAATACAGAACTTAAACTTTAATAAAATTATCAAGCAAGACTGATTGAAATTATTTACAATGGCAAAAGACTTTTCATGTACAGACCGCTAGATTTCTTACAGCTTGGTATAATTTTTGAATAATAGTGGCGGACTTACTGAGTCCCCAGTTCTATATATAGAGCTGCATCCGACCAATCAGACGCAAGGCCCAAAAATATTTTAAGAATCATACTCCAAGGGTTTTCTAGACTACCCATACGATGTAACTAAGTTTGAATATTTTATATTTCAGTTATTATTGGACCGATTTTAATTCTTTAAAGTGATAATTAAACGGCCAATTTATCTCTATCCTTCTATATGTATATTTTTAGCTGTTCCCTGGCATTTCAATCTAAGTAATTTTTAAGTAATTAAATCGCGAGCTACCCTGATGTAAAAATATCACTAAAACCATTCTTTCTCTTTAAATAACTTACTTTTATGAGGCCGGCTTTGTACCTATTTATTAAGTGATATATCAGATATTATAATAGCTAGGTATTTATTTTTCTTTATCGCTATGCATTAAGAAATAAAATAACTCCTTCCTATAATTTACATAGAATAGGCCCATTCTGTCAAACATAAAAAAGTTTCTTATCACTACCAGAAAAAGAAGTTGTTATTGGTTGTTAAAATTGGACTGTTTATCCCATAGTGAGCGCGGTAAATATGACCGTGTTGTCAAGACAGATTCAAATTACGACAGGAGCGTTCTCATTGGCTGTTATATTGGTCCGTTTTATCCTATTATTTTGAGCGGTAAATATGACCGTGGTGTAAGACAGACCAAAATACGAGAACCATTTGTAGATTACGGCTTTTAGGTCACTTAGGTGTGCATCATTTTGGCTCCTCAGCGATGTAGCCACTGATAGTACATCTGTGAAGAAAGCTACTGGTCTCTCTGAGTTTTCCTCTGTCATTAGAACTTCTGCTGACATTTTCAAAGTCTCCGCCTCTGCTCTGAAGCTACTCCTCTCTCATGTCCCCACCTTGTCATGTTAGAGGAGCTTGTGCGTCCCCATGACCCATAAAGCTATAGTAAATTTGTTGCGTACATATTTTTTTGACGCACAGATTACAAATGTCGATATGTCTATTTAATATGGAAAATATATTGTTGTATTTAATTGGGTACGAAAATGCTTTCTTTTGTAAAGATGACAGATAATCCATGTTTGATTTATACGTTTGATTATATGGATAATCTCCCTTGATATTGATCGGGCGTAAGAATACTTATATTTTGGCATTCATCATTTGTCATAGCCAGAAAATAGATTGATCGTTCTTAGAATGTTTATGGCCTGAATTCATATGTATTACATATTATTAGTGCAAGTAGATTCAGTCCTATATTGTATATTTGGTATGGGTAGGCAGGAATATATTCTGTATGCCGCACTAGCGGTGGTATTGGTTGTCTTGGCGAGTCGTGATGAGTTCCGATATTGCCGCCTACAATGGCTGGTCACGCATTTTGTCCTGGGCTGGTCCGTTCTAGAGTGAAAAATGATTTATGAAGTGATTTCTTCAGTAGGAGATTGTGTCTCTACAAGATTATAGTGTTAGAGACTCTCCTCATGTACTGTATTATGTACTATTCGGACTCAAGGTAAATCTAGACCCTTTTGACGATCTCCTTATGGTTAGACCTAGATGAAGCAACGTATTTTCGTGCATCGTTGGTCGTTTAACTAGATATTGTTGTAGATGACAGGTTCCATCAGCGCTTATGTCTTCAGGAAGTAACCTTCTGACAAAGGGACTGTATGGTAACTCTAGAAAGTTATACTTATTCAAGTTTTGAATCAACTTTGGCTGATGATTATTCTTCTGCTGGGCGAGTGAGCGAAAGCTCAGGGAAGGAGGCCATTTTTGTATTCCTGTCATCATTATGGATCACTGTCCAGAGAACGGGTCGTGTATCTTACTATTCGGACAGTGGCATGGAGATCTCATTTATATGAAAACCCCTTATCGTGGTTTCACAGTATGATATAAACAATGAATATAAGCAACCTAAGAACTTAGCAAGGGAAAGAAGGTTCGTCCATCGAACTCTTCATTTGTTTACCGATCCGCCTTTACTGACGCGTTCAGTCAGATAGGGGATGCGGCCATAATGTATTAGAACATCGAATGCTGTTTTGTACCACCCATTATATTTGAATGTTCCATGACATGGGATCTACTATTCATGCCTGAAGATTGATGTGTCAACATGTACTTATGATCTATTCGTTCTGTCCCAGTATGTGCGTCTGAATAAACTGTATGAAAAGATTCCAGCAGTCTGCATTGGTGACTTATAGCCATGAGTGAATGAGTGTGTTATATTGGTCAAGATACGAACATTCCATCATTCGCGTTTATAACACTCTACACTCTCACTCCATATTTACACCATCCTGCGTCGGTTGAATTGACCAAGTTAAGGGCCTGCTCCTCCTGGAGCCTCAGAAGGAAACCAGTTCCTGCACCCCACTTTTACAGCTGTCTTTGCCTTCCCTAACTCAGGACTAGAGTGAGTTACCCATTTACAGCACCGCTGGGTAGACTGGAGCATGCCTGGTATCAATTAACACAGCAGTGACATTTTACAAAGTCCTTTCCACTTTTTTACAGTGGTGAGCCAGATTCCTGGGTCCAGCCTTCGCAGTCTTGTTATTGAGAGTCATTTACAGTTACAAGAACGTTTGTTTGACCACATCAACACCAGTAGGACAGCTATACAGTCGATGTCAGCTTGACCTATCCTATCCAGCGTATACAGTAACTAGGTCAGCGTTTGTTGACATTTTTTTTCGTTGGACATTTGCCAATAAGACCAGACGCTTGCGACAACTCTGTCCAGGTGACAAAGTATTGGTCCTGCTACCTTGTAGAGAAAACAGACTCCTTATTTCTTGGAAAGGTCCGTACGATGTAATATCAAAAGTTTCCAATGTCGACTATATTGTCGATACTGATGGGAAGCATAAGACCTTCCACATCAACATGCTCACGGAATTCCACGAACGTCCGGATTATTTTACAACCTGTTTTCCAGGCAACGGACGATTCACCAGTCCCACATGGACATTACTCATCACTGTCAGTAATACAGAATGAGGAAACGAGTTTCTCAGATGTGAATCTCCCTTTTCCAATGATTCCGCTTCATTCTAATGAGTCATGGAAAGATGTTGCGATTTCTCCCGAATTATCTCCAAGAGAACAGAAACAAGTTTCTGCTATGTTACAACAATTTCAGGATGTCCTTACTGACATTCCTGGTCGAACTAATGTCATTCAACACGACATTATTCTTACTGACCATAATCCTATAAGAGTCAGACCGTATCCTATCCCGATACATTTTCAAGCACAGGTAGAAAAAGAGTTGGATGAAATGATAGAGTTGGAAATAATTGAACCATCCACATCAGCATATTCTTCACCGATGGTTATCGTGCGAAAAAAAGACAACAACATACGTCTTTGCGTTGATTATCGCAAATTGAACCAAGTGACGAAATTTGATGCTGAACCTATGCCTTTACTTGAAGAGCTACTTACTAGACTATCGAATTCTCATTTCTTTACTAAACTCGATTTGTCTAAGGGATATTGGCAAGTCCCACTATCCGAACACGCCAAACCGTTTACTGCTTTTTCGACGCCTAGGGGTCTATTCCAATGGAATTTCATACCTTTCGGCCTTATGAATGCCCCAGCGACATTCGTACGCATGATGCGTCGAATCCTATCTCATCGCTCAGATGTCATTGCATATCTTGATGACATCTGTCTTTTCAGTAATACTTGGAAAGATCACTATAACGGGTTAAATGAACTATTATCTATCCTACGCGAGCATAACCTGACAGCGAAACCATCTAAAGCATTTATTGGTTTTAGCGAAATATCTTTCTTAGGTCACCGTGTTGGTCATGGGTTTCTAAAAACAGAAGACCATAATACAAGTAAGATACTTAACATTTCTATGCCTAAGACTAAAAAGCAAGTGCGAAGTCTCTTAGGTCTCATACAATTTTATGGACGATTCATTCCGAATCTGTCCTCAATTATGTCACCTCTTTCTTCTTTGTTAAAGAAAGGGTCTCCTAATATAGTCCATTGGACTCAAGAATGTCAATCCTCTTTGGATAAGGTTAAAACGATGTTTTCTACTTCACCTATCTTGGTGTTACCTACTAAAGATAAGACATTTATTCTTCGTAGTGACGCTTCGTCCACTGGCATTGGAGCGGCACTAATGCAAGAGTACTCTGGAACTCTGCATCCAGTGATGTATATTTCTCGAAAACTTAATGCCGCAGAGAGAAATTACTCGGTCCTAGACCGTGAATTATTGGCTATGGTTTGGTCAATCCTTAAACTTCAAAGATTTCTTCTTGGCGCGCATTTTATTGTGGAGACTGACCAGAAAGCTCTTACAGCTATTCAGACTAAAAATCTGAAGAGCGCGAGATCAACGCGATACGCGATTGCTCTTCAGCCTTTTCATTTTTCGGTGCGAGCTATCCGTGGTTCAGAAAATGTGATGGCGGATATCTTATCGAGATGCCCACATGATTCCACCTAACTGTCAGATCTTGAGATTTCTAACATGTCTGACTTTACTACAGTTTTTCCTATGTTAAAATATGTACTTATATGTAATATATCATACATTGTCTGTATCACTACTTAGCGGTGCATTGATGTATATTCACCGCAGGTTTTTGATATTTTTCTTATTTGGTGATCATAATGTTAAGATACCTAAGATGAACTATTGTACAAATTGTGGCATTGCCAGTATTGTGTTATGCGTTGGTGACACCTCTCGGGAGATATTTATACTCAGAGAAAAATTTTCTCTGAATTCTGAGATAGATTCTCATTGGTCGTGCTATATGACGACTTTGCCTTACATTAGGCGTTACATTTGTTTGGAATGCTTATCATCTGCGCATTGTTATTCGTGCGTTGTGAGCCTATTGTATGTTGCTCCTGGATGTATTTCAAAAAAAAAGTACCATTTTTTTCCCCGGGGGGTGTGGTAATCTGTTTTGTACATATTTTTTGACGCACAGATTACAAATGTCGATATGTCTATTTAATATGGAAAATATATTGTTGTATTTAATTGGGTACGAAAATGCTTTCTTTTGTAAAGATGACAGATAATCCATGTTTGATTTATACGTTTGATTATATGGATAATCTCCCTTGATATTGATCGGGCGTAAGAATACTTATATTTTGGCATTCATCATTTGTCATAGCCAGAAAATAGATTGATCGTTCTTAGAATGTTTATGGCCTGAATTCATATGTATTACATATTATTAGTGCAAGTAGATTCAGTCCTATATTGTATATTTGGTATGGGTAGGCAGGACTATATTCTGTATGCCGCACTAGCGGAGGTATTGGTTGTCTTGGCGAGCCGTGATGAGTTCCGATATTGCCGCCTACAATGGCTGGTCACGCATTTTTTCCTGGGCTGGTCCGTTCTAGAGTGAAAAATGATTTATGAAGTGATTTCTTCAGTAGGAGATTGTGTCTCTACAAGATTATAGTGTTAGAGACTCTCCTCATGTACTGTATTATGTACTATTCGGACTCAAGGTAAATCCAGACCCTTTTGACGATCTCCTTATGGTTAGACCTAGATGAAGCAACGTATTTTCGTGCATCGTTGGTCGTTTAACTAGATATTGTTGTAGATGACAGGTTCCATCAGCGCTTATGTCTTCAGGAAGTAACCTTCTGACAAAGGGACTGTATGGTAACTCTAGAAAGTTATACTTATTCAAGTTTTGAATCAACTTTGGCTGATGATTATTCTTCTGCTGGGCGAGTGAGCGAAAGCTCAGGGAAGGAGGCCATTTTTGTATTCCTGTCATCATTATGGATCACTGTCCAGAGAACGGGTCGTGTATCTTACTATTCGGACAGTGGCATGGAGATCTCATTTATATGAAAACCCCTTATCGTGGTTTCACAGTATGATATAAACATTGAATATAAGCAACCTAAGAACTTAGCAAGGGAAAGAAGGTTCGTCCATCGAACTCTTCATTTGTTTACCGATCCGCCTTTACTGACGCGTTCAGTCAGATAGGGGATGCGGCCATAATGTATTAGAACATGAATGCTGTTTTGTACCACCCATTATATTTGAATGTTCCATGACATGGGATCTACTATTCATGCCTGAAGATTGATGTGTCAACATGTACTTATGATCTATTCGTTCTGTCCCAGTATGTGCGTCTGAATAAACTGTATGAAAAGATTCCAGCAGTCTGCATTGGTGACTTATAGCCATGAGTGAATGAGTGTGTTATATTGGTCAAGATACGAACATTCCATCATTCGCGTTTATAACACTCTACACTCTCACTCCATATTTACACCATCCTGCGTCGGTTGAATTGACCAAGTTAAGGGCCTGCTCCTCCTGGAGCCTCAGAAGGAAACCAGTTCCTGCACCCCACTTTTACAGCTGTCTTTGCCTTCCCTAACTCAGGACTAGAGTGAGTTACCCATTTACAGCACCGCTGGGTAGACTGGAGCATGCCTGGTATCAATTAACACAGCAGTGACATTTTACAAAGTCCTTTCCACTTTTTTACAGTGGTGAGCCAGATTCCTGGGTCCAGCCTTCGCAGTCTTGTTATTGAGAGTCATTTACAGTTACAAGAACGTTTGTTTTGACCACATCAACACCAGTAGGACAGCTATACAGTCGATGTCAGCTTGACCTATCCTATCAGCGTATACAGTAACTAGGTCAGCGTTTGTTGACATTTTTTTCGTTGGACATTTGCCAATAAGACCAGACGCTTGCGACAACTCTGTCCAGGTGACAAAGTATTGGTCCTGCTACCTTGTAGAGAAAACAGACTCCTTATTTCTTGGAAAGGTCCGTACGATGTAATATCAAAAGTTTCCAATGTCGACTATATTGTCGATACTGATGGGAAGCATAAGACCTTCCACATCAACATGCTCACGGAATTCCACGAACGTCCGGATTATTTACAACCTGTTTTCCAGGCAACGGACGATTCATCACCAGTCCCACATGGACATTACTCATCACTGTCAGTAATACAGAATGAGGAAAACGAGTTTCTCAGATGTGAATCTCCCTTTTCCAATGATTCCGCTTCATTCTAATGAGTCATGGAAAGATGTTGCGATTTCTCCCGAATTATCTCCAAGAGAACAGAAAAACAAGTTTCTGCTATGTTTACAACAATTTCAGGATGTCCTTCCCCCCCCCCCCCCCTACTGACATTCCTGGTCGAACTAATGTCATTCAACACGACATTATTCTTACTGACCATAATCCTATAAGAGTCAGACCGTATCCTATCCCGATACATTTTCAAGCACAGGTAGAAAAAAAGTTGGATGAAATGATAGTTGGAAATAATTGAACCATCCACATCAGCATATTCTTCACCGATGGTTATCGTGCGAAAAAAAAGACAACAACATACGTCTTTGCGTTGATTATCGCAAATTGAACCAAGTGACGAAATTTGATGCTGAACCTATGCCTTTACTTGAAGAGCTACTTACTAGACTATCGAATTCTCATTTCTTTACTAAACTCGATTTGTCTAAGGGATATTGGCAAGTCCCACTATCCGAACACGCCAAACCGTTTACTGCTTTTTCGACGCCTAGGGGTCTATTCCATTGGAATTTCATACCTTTCGGCCTTATGAATGCCCAGCGACATTCGTACGCATGATGCGTCGAATCCTATCTCATCGCTCAGATGTCATTGCATATCTTGATGACATCTGTCTTTTTCAGTAATACTTGGAAAGATCACTATATGCGATAATGGGGTTAAATGAACTATAATCTATCCTACGCGGAGCATAACCTGACAGCGAAACCATCTAAAGCATTTATTGGTTTTAGCGAAATATCTTTCTATAGCAATGTAGGGGGAATCATTGGTATGTTTGACGTGTTGGTTATCAGCACGCTAAATTAATCTATACATTTCTTACGAACTTAAGATAATAAACAAGTAAGATCTTAACAATTCTACTGAAAAAGAATCGATTGTCATCATAATGCAAGACTCTTAGTCTCTAAATATTTAATAAATGGACGTTTTCATTCTTACGAAATTCCCATTCTGAAGACAATCCTCAATAATTCCTAAAAAGTTAAAAACGCTAATTTTGTCTTGGAATCAATTAATGTCAATTCCAGATATAGTTCATTTTCGGAATGTCAAGACATTGCCTTTATCCCTTGCGTATTAAAACCTAATCATATTAGTAAAAAAATGACATTTCTTAGGCGTACTCACCTATCTTCGTAGTGCCTTCACGCATGTAAATGACAAAGATCATTCTTCAATGACACGACTAATGCACTTGGTCGGAGCTTTTTCTGTGTTTTCATATGGTCCTGAGCTTTCAAACTGACTGAATATTAGTTCTTGAAATTCCTTGAATGTTCAAACCAACTCTGAGAAAATTACTCTGAAAAACTTAATGTGTGTCTATGTCCATTGGCTGATCTTTGGTCCAATTCTTTAATATTTCAAAGTATTTCGGTTTCTTCTTGGCCGAATCAAATGACATTTATAGAATGATACATGTTGACCTTAAAGCACACCGCTATTCGAAGTGTATAAAAATCTACATTGAGCATTTATTTACTATGAGGGATATGTTCATAAGCTACATTTAAATGGTCGTTTGTCAACATGTAGCCTTTTCTTTTTTCGGTGCGAGCTGTATCCGTGTCTGTAAATTGATCAGAAGCTAAGGGTCTTTGAATGACCATTCCCAATGGTTAGATCCATTTCTAATATCTAAAAACTTTTTTATGCACGCGATATCATGTCCAAAAAGGCATTCAAATTATCATACATCTGATTGTTTCATGAAACAGTTTTCCAATTCTGTACTGTAGTACCTAGTGCTTTGAAACTGTCCTTTCTCATGGACTGGTTCAATTCATCGTCTTCCTGTAAATACAAAATAACAACCAGGTTATTGATGATTTTTTCTTATTTTCAAAGTAAATTTCTAAGTTACTATAAATAAACAAATTGTGGCATAGCATATATGTTTATGCTTGGTAACCTATATGGACTATATATAGTACTCAGAGTAAAATACTTTCTCGCGATCCTGTAAAGTACTCGAATTGTCGCCCAAAATGCATATTCTGTATCCATACCTGTAGAAAAGGCCATACTTTGTTTGGAATGCTTAATCATCTGTCCCACATCTGTCTATAATGCAACCCCAGCCTAATGACGTAAAAAATGTTACCAAAAATCCTGTGCAGTCCTAAAGTTTTCAAATATACTGCTGGCATGTGGTAGTCTCTCTGTCATTCAACTGACATTTTAAAAATAGTTTGTATTCCCCGCTACAAGTAATCTAAATTCATACTAAACGTTTTTGGGAATAATCTGTAATGACTCACATAATAACGTTCCTCCCCTGTAAAAATATGGAAAATATAATTTTGCTCCAATGGGGTACAAAAAATGCTGTGATCTAATATAGCCTGCTGTATCCAATTTATGTAACTCACTTGCTGTGTCCTTAATAGGATATACATTCCAGCTCCTAGGACAGCTGTGCTCTGCCTTAAATTTATTTGGCCAACTCACTCAATATCGAATGATTCTCCTGAGTTGGGAAAAAGACTTAAAGCATACTTAAAATGCATGCAGGAATTCCTTCTGAGGCTCCAGAGGAGCAGGCCCTTAACTTGGTCAATTCAACCGACGCAAGATGGTGTAAAAATGGAGTGAGAGTGTTAGAGGTGTTATTAAACGCGAATGATGGAATGTTCGTATCTTGACCAATTATATAACACACGCATTCACGCATTTCTGTCTAAGGCACCAATTTTTGCCTACTAGCTGGAGCAATCTATTCATACAGTTATTATTCAGACGCACACATACTGGAGACAGAACGAATAGATGAGCTCATAAAGTACAAGAAGTTGACACATTTAGCAATCTTCAGGCATGAATATAGATCCCATGTCATGGAACATTCAAATATAATGGGTGGTACAAAACAGCATTCAATTTTGTTAATACATTATGGCCGCATCCCCCATCTGACTGAACGCGTCCAGTAAAGGCGGATCGGTAAACAAAGGGAAGGGTACATCGATGGACGAACATGTCTTTCCCCTTGCTATTCTTAGGTTGCTTTTATCTATTGAATTTCCTATCATAAACTGTGAAACCACGGATAAGAGGTTTTCATATAAATGAGATCTCCATGCCACTCTTCCGAATAGTAGAGTGTTTTTCTTATATCGTTCTCTATCTCAGAAAGGTGTATGTGGTGTGGGGGTGGGTGTGGGGAGGGGATTTATTCTAATGGTTTATCTGATAATGATGACAGTGAATACAACCGTCTTCACCTGATCATTTGCGCTACGGTGCACCAGGAGAAAAATAACCTACCCAAGCCCAATTGTTGAAAATGTAAATAAATAAATTTACGAATCTGGTGGATTAGTGTTACGATACATCCCTTAACATAACGTTTAAATAGGTAACTCAAATTGCGTTATGCTAACAAGTTTGAACTCCTTTATGGACATAGCGCCTCCCCGCCCCCCCCCCGGTGACATATTGTCGATACAACATTGGTTAGTACAACCTAGCCAACGATAATCAACAAATATTACTTCATCTAGGTCTAACCATGACAAGGAGATAACCCATCATTAAAAATAGGTCTGAAATTCCCCTTCAAGTCCAATCAAACATAATACACGTATCATGAGGAGGTTCTAACAAAATTCCAACTCTTGTAGAGACACAATCTGCAGATACCTAAAGAGGAATGTAAACACTTTCATAAAATCATTTTTCACTCTAGAACAGGACCAGCCCTGGAAAAAATGCGTAAATCACCCATACGTTAAATAGGCGTGTCCCCATTATCGGAACTCATCACGAACTTGCAGGCAAGACAAGACCAATATACTCCGCTAGTGAAACGGCAAAGAATAATAGCCTGGCCTACCCATACCAAATATACAGTATAGGACATGAAAACTACTTGCACTAATAATATGTAATACATATGAATTCATGCCAAACCATAAACATTTTAAAGGAACGATCAATGAAAGATTTCTGGCTAATGACAATGGATGAATGCCACAATATAACGATATTTTCCATATTAAATAGACATATCGACATTTGTAATCTGTGCGTCAAAAAATATGTACGCAACAGATTACCACACCCCCCGGGGGAAAAAAATGGTACTTTTTTTTTGAAATACATCCAGGAGCAACATACAATAGGCTCACAACGCACGAATAACAATGCGCAGATGATAAGCATTCCAAACAAATGTAACGCCTAATGTAAGGCAAAGTCGTCATATAGCACGACCAATGAGAATCTATCTCAGAATTCAGAGAAAATTTTTCTCTGAGTATAAATATCTCCCGAGAGGTGTCACCAACGCATAACACAATACTGGCAATGCCACAATTTGTACAATAGTTCATCTTAGGTATCTTAACATTATGATCACCAAATAAGAAAAATATCAAAAACCTGCGGTGAATATACATCAATGCACCGCTAAGTAGTGATACAGACAATGTATGATATATTACATATAAGTACATATTTTAACATAGGAAAAACTGTAGTAAAGTCAGACATGTTAGAAATCTCAAGATCTGACAGTTAGGTGGAATCATGTGGGCATCTCGATAAGATATCCGCCATCACATTTTCTGAACCACGGATAGCTCGCACCGAAAAATGAAAAGGCTGAAGAGCAATCGCGTATCGCGTTGATCTCGCGCTCTTCAGATTTTTAGTCTGAATAGCTGTAAGAGCTTTCTGGTCAGTCTCCACAATAAAAATGCGCGCCAAGAAGAAATCTTTGAAGTTTAAGGATTGACCAAACCATAGCCAATAATTCACGGTCTAGGACCGAGTAATTTCTCTCTGCGGCATTAAGTTTTCGAGAAATATACATCACTGGATGCAGAGTTCCAGAGTACTCTTGCATTAGTGCCGCTCCAATGCCAGTGGACGAAGCGTCACTACGAAGAATAAATGTCTTATCTTTAGTAGGTAACACCAAGATAGGTGAAGTAGAAAACATCGTTTTTAACCTTATCCAAAGAGGATTGACATTCTTGAGTCCAATGGACTATATTAGGAGACCCTTTCTTTAACAAAGAAGAAAGAGGTGACATAATTGAGGACAGATTCGGAATGAATCGTCCATAAAATTGTATGAGACCTAAGAGACTTCGCACTTGCTTTTTAGTCTTAGGCATAGAAATGTTAAGTATCTTACTTGTATTATGGTCTTCTGTTTTTAGAAACCCATGACCAACACGGTGACCTAAGAAAGATATTTCGCTAAAACCAATAAATGCTTTAGATGGTTTCGCTGTCAGGTTATGCTCGCGTAGGATAGACAATAATAGTTCATTTAACCCGTTATAGTGATCTTTCCAAGTATTACTGAAAAGACAGATGTCATCAAGATATGCAATGACATCTGAGCGATGAGATAGGATTCGACGCATCATGCGTACGAATGTCGCTGGGGCATTCATAAGGCCGAAAGGTATGAAATTCCATTGGAATAGACCCCTAGGCGTCGAAAAAGCAGTAAACGGTTTGGCGTGTTCGGATAGTGGGACTTGCCAATATCCCTTAGACAAATCGAGTTTAGTAAAGAAATGAGAATTCGATAGTCTAGTAAGTAGCTCTTCAAGTAAAGGCATAGGTTCAGCATCAAATTTCGTCACTTGGTTCAATTTGCGATAATCAACGCAAAGACGTATGTTGTTGTCTTTTTTTCGCACGATAACCATCGGTGAAGAATATGCTGATGTGGATGGTTCAATTATTTCCAAC
The DNA here is from genome assembly GCA_024509875.1 of Oreohelix idahoensis. Taxonomy (NCBI): domain Eukaryota; kingdom Metazoa; phylum Mollusca; class Gastropoda; order Stylommatophora; family Oreohelicidae; genus Oreohelix; species Oreohelix idahoensis. The sequence continues at coordinate 18,583 of JAMPIV010015553.1, forward strand.
TCTATCATTTCATCCAACTCTTTTTCTACCTGTGCTTGAAAATGTATCGGGATAGGATACGGTCTGACTCTTATAGGATTATGGTCAGTAAGAATAATGTCGTGTTGAATGACATTAGTTCGACCAGGAATGTCAGTAAGGACATCCTGAAATTGTTGTAACATAGCAGAAACTTGTTTCTGTTCTCTTGGAGATAATTCGGGAGAAATCGCAACATCTTTCCATGACTCATTAGAATGAAGCGGAATCATTGGAAAAGGGAGATTCACATCTGAGAAACTCGTTTCCTCATTCTGTATTACTGACAGTGATGAGTAATGTCCATGTGGGACTGGTGAATCGTCCGTTGCCTGGAAAACAGGTTGTAAATAATCCGGACGTTCGTGGAATTCCGTGAGCATGTTGATGTGGAAGGTCTTATGCTTCCCATCAGTATCGACAATATAGTCGACATTGGAAACTTTTGATATTACATCGTACGGACCTTTCCAAGAAATAAGGAGTCTGTTTTCTCTACAAGGTAGCAGGACCAATACTTTGTCACCTGGACAGAGTTGTCGCAAGCGTCTGGTCTTATTGGCAAATGTCCAACGAAAAAAAATGTCAACAAACGCTGACCTAGTTACTGTATACGCTGGATAGGATAGGTCAAGCTGACATCGACTGTATAGCTGTCCTACTGGTGTTGATGTGGTCAAACAAACGTTCTTGTAACTGTAAATGACTCTCAATAACAAGACTGCGAAGGCTGGACCCAGGAATCTGGCTCACCACTGTAAAAAAGTGGAAAGGACTTTGTAAAATGTCACTGCTGTGTTAATTGATACCAGGCATGCTCCAGTCTACCCAGCGGTGCTGTAAATGGGTAACTCACTCTAGTCCTGAGTTAGGGAAGGCAAAGACAGCTGTAAAAGTGGGGTGCAGGAACTGGTTTCCTTCTGAGGCTCCAGGAGGAGCAGGCCCTTAACTTGGTCAATTCAACCGACGCAGGATGGTGTAAAATATGGAGTGAGAGTGTAGAGTGTTATAAACGCGAATGATGGAATGTTCGTATCTTGACCAATATAACACACTCATTCACTCATGGCTATAAGTCACCAATGCAGACTGCTGGAATCTTTTCATACAGTTTATTCAGACGCACATACTGGGACAGAACGAATAGATCATAAGTACATGTTGACACATCAATCTTCAGGCATGAATAGTAGATCCCATGTCATGGAACATTCAAATATAATGGGTGGTACAAAACAGCATTCGATGTTCTAATACATTATGGCCGCATCCCCTATCTGACTGAACGCGTCAGTAAAGGCGGATCGGTAAACAAATGAAGAGTTCGATGGACGAACCTTCTTTCCCTTGCTAAGTTCTTAGGTTGCTTATATTCATTGTTTATATCATACTGTGAAACCACGATAAGGGGTTTTCATATAAATGAGATCTCCATGCCACTGTCCGAATAGTAAGATTGACTACCCGTTCTCTTGACAGTGATCCATAATGGACCAACGATGCAACGAAAATACGTTGCTTCATCTAGGTCTAACCAGTAAGGAGATCCTTCAAAAGGGTTAAAAGATTTACTTGCCGTGAATAGTCCACATAATACAGACATAGGAGGAGAGTCTCTAACACGTTGTATAATTTGTAGATTCACACTTTCCCTACAATGAAGAAATAGCTCTTCATAAATCATTTTTCACTTCTAGAACGGACCAGTCCCAGGAACAAAATGCGTGACCAGCCATTGTAGGCGGCAATATCGGAACTCATCACGACTCGCCAAGACAACCAATACCACCGCTAGTGCGGCATACAGAATATATCACTGCCTACCATACAAAAATATACAATATAGGACTGAATTACTTGCACTAATAATATGTAATACATATGAATTCAGACCATAAACATTCTAAGAACGATCAATCTATTTTCTGGCTATGACAATATGATGAATGCCAAAATATAATGTATTCTTACGCCCGATCAATATCAAGGGAGAATTATAATCCATATAATCAAACGTATAAATCAAACATGGCCAGTGTTTTATCTGTCATCTTTACAAAAGAAAGCATTTTCGTACCCAATTAAATACAACAATATATTTTCCCATATTAAATAGACATACATCTGGACATTTTGAAATCTGTGCAGTTTCAAAAAAAATATGTACGCAACAAATTTACTATAGCTTAAAAAAAAAAAATGGTTATGGGGACGCAACAAGCTTCCTCTAAACATGACAATGTGGGGATAATGGAGAGAGGAGTAGCTTCAGACCCCCCATTGTCGTTCGGAGACGTTTGAAAAATGTCAGCAGAAGCAACCTAATGAAGAGGAAAAACTCAGTAGAGGAGTAGCTTTCTTCACCCATGTACAATCCATGGCTACAACATCCCCTCCCTGAGTTCTGTCCCCTTAAAATGATTGCGAACACCTAAGTGACCTAAGTTTGTGGTAAGTATGGTTACAAATGGTTCGCGTATTTTTGGTCGGGTCTTACAACGGTCATATTTCCCGAACTCAAAATATGAATAGGAGAATCAAGAACGGACCAATATAACAAGCCAATGAGAACGCTCCTGTCCGTCCATATTTGAAATCAAACTTGACAACAGGCGGTCATATTACTTAACGACAACAACATATGGATAAACAGTTCCAATTGTTAACATGGACTAAGCAATAACAACTTTCTTTTTCTGGTAGTGGTAAGAAAACTTTTTTATGATCAGACAGAGCTAAAGGGGGCCCGTTTTTTTTTTGTATTGTTTTTGGCCCAATTTTCTATGTAAATTATAGGAGGAGTTATTTTGCGTTTCTTCGAGTCGCATTATGCGGTAAAGAAAACCATAAATAGAATAGAAACCATTATCATACCCGTCATAGTATCACTTAATGGCAAATGGAGGTAGAGAGAGCCGGCCCTCATTAGGAGTAAGTTATTTAGAGCTGCTTCACAGACATGGTGATATACTGCCTAGATAAAGTACATCAGGGTACTCTCGATTAATTACTTAAAAATTGCTTAGAAGTTGAAAATTGACCATGCTAGGATGGGGTGGGAGTTATCGGGAAAGTATAATGGAGAAGATATAAACTCGCCGAATTACAATGATAACGACTCTTAACAGAATTACTGTCAGTCCAGCATAATAACTGATCCAAATACAAATCTCAAAGTTCCCCCAGTTACATCGTATGCGCAGTACAAGCATACACTTAGATTTGAACCAACAAAGAATTGATAAGTCAGTGGACTCGAACGTCTGCCATAGGGTCGGATGCAGTCTCATATCAGATATGTCCGAGACTGCAAGAGTCTGGGAGAGTCCGCCACTAAGATTGGAAGTTATCACCTACCTGCTAAGAAAATCTAAACAAACTGTACATGAAAGAGTTTTTTTGCTCACCTAGGAACTAATTGTCAACAGTCACGCACGATAATTTTAGGTAAACGTTAAGTTTCTGTATTGGAGATATATGAGCATTATGACCTACAGCTGAGATTAGCCCATAAATTACTAGACAAAATAAACAGGGCATATTAATCATTACAGCTTCGTGAGCAACAGGAGAAGAACGACCCTGATGCACTTCGGCAGGACCCTCTGGAACACTAATTACAATGATATCATAAATCTACATAGCTCTGACCAGAGTATGCGGTCTATAGGTCCTTACTCTTGGAACCCAGAGAAGGATGGTATTACCTGTGGATACCAGTCTCTTATCTGGAAGCTATCCAAGAGAAAAAATAAGAGAGAAGAAAAATGGCATGGATAACTTTAAGTACTTAGGAAGCTAAACCTCTCACAACAGACAAATGTGGAAAAATATAGAAAATCCGTGAGAATCAACAGAAGCAATGAACAAAGTGCCTTTAGCAGCAAAACAAAGTCCTGGGAAATTTTGGAGTAAAAGCTAGAAAAATATGGCACATAAATACCATTAATCAATTGTGTTAAGTAAAAGGACCCCTTAAATGAACATGTCAGGAAAGGAAAAACAATGCCCTCTCAAATTTAAGAAAGTTTACAAGGCCAGGCTTTATTTAACTATACTCCCCGATAGGAAGTAATGGAAAGATGGAAAGGAATACTTGACTCAGAATTAGGTCTGCTGATGGAGAGCATGGTTGAAGCAACATAAATAAACCACTAGCACAAGAAAGAAAACCAATGAATTGGTTCCGTATATGACATAAAGAAATGGGATAGAACTAAGGGAGCACTAAGAGAAAATAAGCGATATAGCAAATACACAGAGCATGATTACAATTAGAAGCAGACCAAAATGGTAAAGTACATTTGGGAGCATCAGGCGACTGATTTCTTTTAAAGGTCCTACGAGGCAGCATGGTGCAGGCTGAAGACCATACCAAAGGATACAGTTGAGATTGCTCATCATAACTCAGGATATTTTCAAAAGGAAGTGACAATCTGATACCGAATGCTGGGGGAGGGGGCCATAGAGCATATCCCTTCTCAGTGTGTCCCTGAGAAATAGGCCTACTCTAGATCCTAGAAGCAGCAGAAAGCCGAAACGACCTATCTGATACCAACTATTGGATTGAGTCCCACAGTGAAAAGAGATTCCGAGCAAACCGAACATGACTTCAAGACCTGAAGAGCTGTCACACTCATACAAGCTGAGTGAAAAGCCCTTACAGTAATAGAAGTGAAATCCATCTTTGTTTCAATACTATCTGGAAGTTAAGGCGGATCAATTTGACAGAGTCCCTGACAAATTTTCCCATTTGGAACTGATTATATTGGCAGAAGGAAGATGATTTTCCAATCATTTTTAGGATTCAGGATATTCAGACGTCTACATCTTGCTAGACTATGATATGTGAACAAGCAAACCTAATCAGAAGAGTTCTAGACCACCACTGGTGTAACAAGTGTGCTGATTCCTGTCACCTTATCTTAATATACTCCTCATGACGATTCATCAGGGCAAGTAAGGAGAAGAACAAGAGAATATGACCTCCTTGAAGCAGGCCTTGTTAGTCAGATAAGCGAAGAACTGCGGAATTTTTATAGAAAGAAATTTTAGAACTATCAAGCTGCTGTCAGTATACAAATAATACTATACAAACCCAGATTGAATCATAGAAACAGGAACCCACTAGAGTATAGAGAATAATAAACCCTACAGACAGTGGAAATAGGTTGGTGCAAAATATGGCAAAATGAGCAACCACATACAATGAATGTGGTAGGAAAGTCCCTCCATATCATCGCATCATGCAATAAAACAGTGGGAAAGGGCAGGAAGGAACCGACATCAAGTCAGTTAAATCTCCATCATCCCCATCTTTAAAGAAGTTAATCTGTAATGGACTAAAGTCAAGATGCCTTTATAACGATTCAGGATTGGAATATGACTCAGTTTGTGAGTGCAACCCTAGAGCACCCTGATCAATATACCACAGACACAGTGTTGAGATACAAGGGGCATTAAAAGAAACAGCCACATACACTATCCCCACTAGCCATAATCAAAGTCAGACTCGCTATGTTAAAGGAGTGATTAGTGCAGCAGTGTGTGATGATCCTAATTACCATTCTGCGTGTTAGGAAGGAGATATACTTCCAGTGAACCCAATAAAAACCTAACCTGTGATCACGGCGACACTCCAGACCAGGTCCAGCCCTAAGATGCGTGATTAACACCACAACGGTCTATCATCCTAAAAAGATGAGAAAGAGGCCCAGGCTAAAGATACAACATTAAAAACCTTGTGCTTTGGCAAATTGCCAAACAGCCTTAACCCCCTCAAAGAAAGTACAATTTTATGTGTAAGGATGGATTGCCTTTACCATGAAAGCTGGAGCAGGACCAATGGGCATAGCCATTTATTACAGCCATCTTCATATATGGGAAAAAATTTATGGAATTAGCATATGTTGATTCAGACGGTGGACTTAAGAAATTGGATACCACCTGTCCAACGGCAACTGTAAAACCATTATTGGCCAGGCATAGCTGAAGACATCACTCATTATGTAAATTCCTGTGTACAATGTAGTCACGGTAAACTTCAAACGTGGAGAAACTCATCAGACCTAAACCCACGCATGGGGCAAACATAGGAATGAAAATAAACAAAAAAAAACGTACAAAATAACAAAGTTAGACATAGTTGGATAGGTTCAGCCCTTCTCACAGCCATTTCATCCATAAAACCAGGTTGACCATTTGTCAACTCACGACGTCCACGTACCGAGACCCATCCCCTGCGCAGACACAATTTTGTGTTCAAAATTCGTGGAAACAGGAGGGGGGGGGGTGGGGTGGGGGGGGGGGGGGGGGGGGATAAAAATAGAATCGTTTGGTCAGCCACATTTGTAAAACGAACTGAGTATTCCCCCAGAAAAATTGGAGAGTGGACTAGTTTGCAATTGGCCTAATCCCCAGCTCTCTTCGACAAACAGCTATTAAATTAACATTATGAGGGCACCGGCAACCAGTGTGTAGTTCTGGCTACACAGTCCATTTGTAAAGTATAGGACACGGACATGGATTGGCAATATAAATA